>APFE030023024.1:140284-183417 GCA_000404065.3 Pinus taeda | reverse complement strand
GTCTGAGGTAGGCTGTACTGGGTCATTGTCTCCTTCTCTGACACACACTCCTTTCCACAACTCATTGAAGATGAGGGTGTGTTTTATCATCCGGGACCATTCAGGATAGTTCTCCTTGCCTGTGAGAACTATTCCTACCATAGAGATGATTGAATACATTCTGTAAAAAAATACTTCTGCTGATAGAAAAAAATACTTTTGCTGATATACAGTGAAATTGTACTCAAAAGGGAATTCTCAAAAGATTTCAAATATCTTCCTTACACTAAAACTTTATGCACTATATTTTCTTCAAATCCCTCCAAATGTTTGATAAAAGCAGCCATCATTTCATTGATATATCACTTCAATGTTTTAAAATGTAATATATTTATATATTACATATCACTTCAATGCTTTTAACTATACAACGCAACAGGGTAACATTACCATTCAAATGGTTTTAAATGATTTTTAAAAAAACTGCAGAGTGTTGTATAGTTCAACGCATATACCAAAGCGGTGTATACCAAAATAAAACCGCAGAGCTGCTATAGGATCAATTTAAAATTGAGATTTAAATATGATTTAAATACCATATACCAATCGAATGTAGAGACCCTTCCATACCATTCAAACGCAGAGACCCTTCCATACCATTCAAATGCAGAGACCCTTCCATACCATGTTTAGCATCCGCGTTCATGCAAAGTAGCCTATTAGGGTTGGCTTGTCGCCCAAGCACTGGACCAGGCTTCTCCAAAGCGGACTCATACCCCCCAGTCCACATATCAACGATAAAACCGCAGCAACATAGCTGAAGTCTTCATTTCTATGTAAGCAAAATCCCGTGCACAGTGTCAGATCCGCTTCGAATAGTGAAATTTTATAGTTCAACCTACTTTTCTAGTATGGGCTCCCATCAGATCTCAGAAAATCAAGCTCCAGTATTTGTAGAGGGACAAAGGATAAAGAAAGGGGTCGTAGAGGCAAATGACGGACAATAGTAAGTGAACGCAAGCATTAAGCATAAGACAGTTTTACCATTATTGCAAAACACTTCGTTAACGATGGCTACAGAGAATAAATGGAGGCACAGGTGAGATGTGGGAATCCGCACAGTATATCAATGGAGGCACAGTATAATCAGGTGAAGCAATTCATGCAATGGAGGCGCATGTGCAATAATGCCCTTTGTTTTTGAAACGTTTATGACAGTCAGAGAACTGAACAGTGAGACAGAGGGGCAACTAATTTTATGGAGAACCTGCTCAGCTATATGGAGAGAAGACAGGGAGTTACAAGGGACACAAAGGCTAAAAAAGAGTTGGCTCTGATACTATGTCAGGCCAGGCAGTGACTCCACAAAACAAACAACTGATTCGTGTATTATTCCATAGGTAGGTCATTATTATATACAATAGGGAGTGATTGTTCAGTTCATCTCCCAATGACTGTTCACATTCCTAATTTAATTATTTACATAAAATCCTCCCAATCATGGAGATTAGGTGTCAACAAAAATAACATAGTATCTTTGTTTAGTGGTGGAGGTTGTAGAGAATGGTCCACAAACATTTGTGTGAACTCACTCTAGGATTGCTCTGGTTCTACTGTCTCGATCCGGAAAGGAATATTTTGCATACTTACCTAAGGTACAACCATTGCATGTATTCTTCTGCTCCAGTTTTCCCTTGGGAAGTCCGGTAGAAATCTGCGGCATGATCTTCAGGGATCCATGGTGCAAGTGGCCCAATCTTATATGCCATAGCTCCCCAACATCTTGGCTCTGCACCATCTTAGCTTTGGAACTCAATGCAACATAGTCGTCTACCTCTAGCTTGTAGAGATTCTTTACTTGAATCCCGATTCACTTGGTCTGCCCAGTGGCAATATGCCTCAGGAATACCTTTCCTTTACTAAGGACTACATCATAGCCTTTATCTTGTAGCATAGCAAGGGACACAATATTCTTCTTTAGACTTGGTACATACCTTACATCAATCAGGGTGAAAGGAGCTCCATTCTCCCTCTGAGACACAACCGTAACTTCACCTAAAACATGGTACTTTCCATCATCGCCCATCTCGATACACATCTAGAGATCCTTCTCCTCCAAGGTACTAAAAAGATTCTTGTCCCCTGACATGTGGAATGAAGCTCCACTGTCCAGGTACCAAACACATCCCACCATGGATGGAACCATGCAAGTGATAAGAGAGAAATCCAACTCAGATTGTGAGGCTAGTGCCTCATTTTCAAATCCCTTCGAGGATCCCTTCTTGGATTTCTTTTGTGGACAATTCGTAGAATAATGGTCGACTTCATGACAATGAAAGCATCACACTTTCGATTTTTCAAACTTCTTCCTGCCATGGGAAAAACTAGATTTGGAATGGGACGCCTTCCCTTTCCCCTTCCTTGCCTTACTCGCTAAGGCTAGATTTTCCTCATCATCTTGCTTTGATGAGGATCCATCTCTGGTGCTTCTTCTTATCTCCTCCTGCATCAGATTCGACGAAAGTCGTTCCCAATATGGTAGTTTTTCTCTTCCATTGACCGAGTCTTGGTTGCTATTCCAGCTCTTAGGAAGACTGTTGAGTGCAAGACTCACCATGTCATCATCGGCTGTCATGATCCCTACACTTCCAAGCTCATCCCTGCAGGTGGTGAACTTGTTCAGATATGTAGAGATCATGTTGCCCTTTTCACACTTGATTTTCTAAAGCTTGTCTTTCAGCACCAGCTTCCTCTGATCGTTGTTGTTCTGATATATATCTTTCAATGTTTTCCACATCGAAAATGGTGTCTCCTTCCCATGGAGGCTCAAGACAATGTGCTGTCCAACTCCCTCCGGGAGGATTCTCCTTGCTCTAGCCACACATTTCTTCCATTTCGCCAATTCTATAGCATTAGCTGTTGCCAACTTGGGGACTTCTTAATCAGTGAAGTCCTTTAGACCGTTTTCCTCTAATACTAATTCCATGTGATCCTTCCAGGCTATATAATTCGAGCTACCATCAAGCGCACACTCGAGTCTTAAACCGTTGATGCCATTGGTGAAATTGAGATGTGTTAAGAACTCGATTTCTATAATCAGGAACTTGAAACTTGAAACTTCTCCCTTCTTTCTATACTATTCTTTGCTTTGATCACCCTTTCTCTAATACCATGTAGAAATTTCACCTGCAGATCAACTGATAATGCAATATACTAAAGAAACATACTAGATCTACTTCTACAACAAACTTTGCGGAAGCTTAATCGAATATGAGCAAGATCAAATGGAACACATATAACTGAGAATGAGAAATCAATCACACATGAACACAGAAGAATACTTTGGGGAAAGCCTCAGCTGAAATCCCCAATCTCTGTATTATCATACAAGTGGAAATATGCTCAGATTACACAAAGAATCAGTTCACAAGCTATCCTGCTCTTAGAACAATCAAACAATATAGCCCATAGACTGAATATATGTAAGATATGCATTCGCTCAGCCGTCCAAGCCTCCTATTTCCTTGCGTAGTTTCTCTTGGGGTCCAATGCTGCCACCTGTGTGAATTGACGTCATCACACACTCATCAAACCCAAAAATAATTGCACAATCTCCAAGGAATGAATTCCTTTTGCATGTAAGAGATATCCTCCAAGGAATATTCCTACCACTAATAGTGCACTGTCACATCATCTGATCTCAACTCGGTCTCTTTCTGAACTAACATGCATAAGTTATTTATGAGAGAATATTCAGTTATCTGAAGTGCAACAATTACATGCATGCCTGCATTAACTAACTGAACTCACAATTAGTTCAACAAAATATTTGAACTAATCTAACTGGACTTAACTCAGTTAGTTGAGCTAACTAATTACAACTCATACTTATTTCTTTAACTAAGTGATAAATTCCTCAATCAATGGGATAATCGTTTCATGTCCTCACATAGAATTCATATTTGATTTTCTCCAACTAATTAACTCAAGATGAATTAAATACTTATTAATCAAACAACTGCTAAGAACAAGTTCGAATTTTACTTCTCTATTTTAGTTCATGTACTAACTAAAATAGGAAGGCATCCCAAAATGCTATTTATGGCAGTGCTATTTTTAGCACTTCTATATTTAGCATTTCTTGTTGCTATTTTCAACACAACTCACCAGGCTTTAGTTAAATATGTTGCAATCCATCTCATTCACCCACTAAAATAGCACAATTTGATCCCATTAAAATAGCACATACCCTCCAAGCACATCACTGGAATACACTAAGGGACCCAATCTTGATTACATTTTGGCTTTGTAAAGTATTTTTTCAAGGTGATTGGTCTAAGTAATAATTTTCTTTCATGCAACAACAATCAATCATGAGTATTTTATAACTGTAAAAGTTACTACCAACATATAACTTACCACTCTTGACACATGATTCACACGGGCCTGTTGAAATGAGGTCATTTTCAAGTCACCATTCAATTCATGCAACAATCACTTTGTGACCAATCATTAAAATCATTATTTGTTGGTCCCTTAGACCGTGAGGTCTTGTGAACTTCATTAAAATTCATTTATTCATTCAAGTATTTTGTTGCATATCTCATCGAGCTTTAGTTAACTATGCTGCAATCTAACTCATTCACCCATCCATTCCTAGACCCTATTAAACTAGCACAAGTCTATTTTATAACTGTTAAAGTTACTGCCAACATATAACTTATCACTCTTGACACATGATTCACATGTGCCTTATTGAAATGAGGTCATTTTCAAGTCACCATTCAATTCATGCAACAATCACTTTGTGACCAATCATTAAAATAATTATTTGTTGGTCCCTTAGACCATGAGGTCTTGTGAATGTCATTAAAATTCATTCATTCAAGTACTTTGTGGCATAACTCATCGAGCTTTAGTTAACTATGCTGCAATACAACTCATTCACCCATCCATTCCTAGATCCTATGAAATTAACACAAGTATACAAAGTTATCATGCAACAACAATCAATGGACAACTATTTTATTATTGTAAAAGTTACTGAAAACATAATGATGTGAACATCATTAAACTTCATTCATTCAAGTATGTTGTGGCATAACTCATCGAGCTTTAGTTAACTATGTTGCAATGCAACTCATTCACCCATCCATTCCTAGATCCTATTAAACTAGCACAAGTCTATGAAGTTGTCATGCAACAACAGTCAATGCACAACTATTTTATTATTGTAAAAGTTACTAAAAACTTAATGATGTAATACTAAAGTTCTTGAAAACATTTTATCGCTACTGACATGTGATCCACAAGGGCATGTTGACTACATGTTTTTTGTTTCAATATATTGGTGATCATTTGTATCGATCCATTCTTATCTCCTACTAAATTATCATAAACCCTCTAAATCACACACTTAGGTATACTGCAAAAATGTAGATTAGTTCTAATCTGCTAAGATAGAAATTATATCGCAACTGCCAAAATGTGAATCCATAGACAATCTATCAAATATAATCTATCAGCCACAGATACAGAGCATTGGATGGCCTATGCCCGATTTGATGTTCAAGACTATCATTCTACAAGGTCTCATGTTCCATGCTAAACTACATGAAAATCAACATAGAATAACAACAATGATGCAAGGTTGAAGCAGTAGCATATTTAAATTTAAATTTTGGCAAAATTATATTTGAATACACATCTATTTACATATGGAAAGATCATAAACAAAAAATTATTGAAACGTACTGGAAGCCTATCAACAAAAGATGTAAAATGATGAATTATATATATTGGAAGAATATGGTTATGTTCAAGACTATCATTCTATAGGGGCTCATGTTCCAAGCTAAACTTCATAAAAATTAACATAGAATACTAGCACTAGCATCATCTTGAAGCAATAGCCTATTTAAATTTAAAATTTCGAAAAATTATATTTGAACTACAGGTATACTTACATACAGAAATATCATAAATAAAAAATTATTGAGACATACTCAAAGCTCGTCAACAAAAATTGTAAAATGATGAATTATATATATTGGAATAATATCATTATGTTCAAGACTATCATTCTACAAAAAATGTAAAATGATGAATTATATATATTGGAATAATATCATTATGTTCAAGACTATCATTAAAAGTTAACATAGAACACCAACAATGGCATAAGTTTGAAGTAGTAGCCTACTTAAATTTAAATTTTGGCAAAATTGTATTTGAACTATAGGTCTACTTATATATGGAAATATCATAAATAAAAAATTATTGAGACATGCTCAAAGCTCATAAAAAAAAATGTAAAATGATGAATTATATATACTGGAAGAAATTGATCGCCCACCTTCTTCAAAAAATCCAAATGTATCCAAGAAATAAAACCATATTGCTTAGACACTTAGAAGTCTGAGGATGTCAACAGAATATTCAAAAGGACTAGCATTTCGTTTGCTAGTGAAAATGTCCAGTATTGATGAATTTCGCGAGGTATGGATATTTTTAACTAGAAATTTACTTATGTTTTCTCAAGGGCTATATACATAACATAACCCAAAACTTTCTAAGAATGGTGCCACCAGTGGTAGTTTTTCACTCAACTTGGAAGAATAAACAAACTTCAATTTGCTTTCCTTCAGTAATTATGATTTTCATACTTATCAGGTGTTGGAGCTGCAACTGTCATCAACTGGTAAGTTGGCAAGGCTTAGAAAAGCAACACAGCCAAAATATGGATCTAAACTAGAAGAGTTACTTGAGGTCTGCAGATGGTGTGAAGGATAAGTGTTTTACTCCAAGCTTCGATGGCTCTAATAATTTGTCATGCATTTTCAAATATGGAACCAAACCATGATGTTGTTCACAATGTAGTATCGTTTTTTTCACCTCTTCATTACAATCTACTAGTATTTTTTAATAACACCATAAATAGACAGCTTATGGAAAAATTACATCTCAAAAGACAAAAAAAACTTTAAAATAATGTAAAAAACATGTTCACATAAACAAAACCAACTACATGGATAATGGATAACCTCTAGACGACATTATTATTATTTACAAAATAGCCATATTTAGAATACACATAACTAATAATTTCAAGTATAACTCATTATCATCCACCCTAGCTTTCAACAATGTCCATTCACATGTTGTTATTCTTCCACACACTACTATTATTTACAAAATATCCATATTCAAAATTCACATAACTAATACTTTCAATTATAACTCATTATCATCCACTCGTTCTTTCAACAATGTCCATTCACATGTCGCTATTCTTCCACAAACTATTATTATTTACAAAATATCCATTTTCAGAATACACATAACTATTACAATTCTAACTCATTATCATCCACCCTTGCTTTCAACAACATCTATTCACATGTTGCTATTCTTTCCTACTCTATGCCTTAAGGCATTTCCTTTGCAGGGTAAAGTGAAACCCTAATTATTATACTGACATTTTTCTACCATATATGTGCAAATTTATGACCTGATGTGCACCACAACGTCTAAAAGTTGTACGAAATCCACAAAATTCGTGTTGTGCCGGTTGTATGAAATATTCGACACGTTGCTATTTTTAAAATTCCATTAAAACCCTGCGCTCTCTTCCCGGAAATCCATCCCGAGAGTTCTCCCGACAAGTTATAACTATATTTATTAAATATTAAAATTAAAAAAATATATTAATTTAAAATTTTATGAAACAATTTTATGTTTTTTTCATGAAAAGTTATATAGAGTTTTAATCTCTAATAGAAAAATGATCTTTGATTTGTCCGAATTGCGGTTAATTTATCATAAAATAATTTATTTTGTGGGCACACGTGACATCCACCATTTAAGTGTTTAGGGTTTTAATTTGAAAATTTTTATAATTAAATCACTTCAAACAAGTAAATAAAAATATTTTATTTGGAATTTGATTTTTTTAATAAGCAAATTTTTATTGAGGTTTATTGATTTATTAGATCAATTTATTTTATAAAATAAAAATAATTAAATTATTCTATTTGGAGTTTCCGTTTTTTAATAAGTAAATTTTTATTGTGCTTTATTAATTTATTAAATTTAACTAAACAACAATAAAAATATTTTATTTTGGAATTTGTACTATTTTTTACATTTTATTAATTTATTTTATGAAATGAGAAAAATTAAATATTTGTTGATACACAATTCAAGATAAATTATTATTAATTATAATTTTAAATTAAAATAATAAAATTTTATTATATAGCTTAAATTTAAAATGTAATAAAAAAAATATTTTCAATGTTCTGAAATTTCAAAACTAAAGATTCTGTCGAATTTGACGGTTCTGACAACCCCAACACCCGTTTTAACCATTTCAATGAAAAATAAAAAATGTTCACAATGGGGAAGGCTCTGACAAAAATTTTAACGGTATTCCATCGCCTCGAACTGAACGGAATCTGCCCTACACGGTAATACTAAACGGAATAAAACATTGTCGTAGTCCAACCAGTCAGAGGAATTATCTAGAAAATTATGGAAGTTTTTGTCATATTTAAAGAAAATTTAGTAAGGATTTTTGTAAATCTAAGTTATAGTTGTTAAATTTCAAAATTTTAGGTGTCTTAAATGTTTTTTTATCCTGCGGAATCTATTTCCACCATCAAAAACAAGATTCAAACAATGCCTCAACAGTTCTTTTGAAATTACTTTGCCCAAATTTCATTCCAGCCACTTTTAACCATTCGGAAAGTTCCTCGGAAAAAGTAAACAACTCCTAAAACATTTTATCAATCATATTAATTAAAATGATTTGCTACAGTGAGCATAATTTACTCCATGGAGGGTAAATATGAAATATAATAAATAGAGGGTTTAAAATATTGAACGCAAAAATTATATGCCATTAATTCTGATTGTATAGGTTTGGATTTGAAGTGTTTATTTTTGGTTTTCTGGAGTTTATGGTTTTAGTGAAAAAAATTCGTTAAATTTTTATTTTCATGGTTTAAAATTTGTTTTGATTATAATATTCTGCATACTTGAATTTTGGAAATTCCAGAACTTAAATTTGTGATTTTAAATAATTAATTAAATCAAACCATACATTTAAAAAAAACCCTCCAAACATATAACAAATATATTACCATTTCTTTCTCTCCGAACATTAAACAGAATAATATCAAAATATTTTAGTTATTTAAATTTAAACCTTACTATGAATGAAACTATAAAAATACTAATGATTTCAATTTAAAATGAAGTAAGAATCGTTTGAAATCGATAAAAAAATAAAGTTTAAGCTCAAATTTTAATAATTTATATAAAGATTTTTATATTATAAAACTATAATTTTGTTTCTTCAAAATAAACTTTTTAACAAAAATGATATAGTTATGATAAAGCTTTTGCCCTGATTTACAAGAATCGTTATAGCCTTATAGCCTTGTGATTAACATTGGTATGGAGTTTTGCAGGAAGCGATGAGCGAAGGTTGGGAGCCCATGAATCAGACGAGCGAGGAAAAGCAAGAGACCGCAGTAGGAAGCGCTGAGCGAAGGTTGGGAGCCCATGAATCAGACGAGCGAGGAAAAGCAACAGGCCGCAGTAGAGACATTAGCAGGTGCATAGGAGGAGAAAGGGAAGCCATTAACAGTGGAGAATGATTACAGAGGGGGTGAGGAAAAGGCCATGGGGAAATATGTTGCAGAGATCAGAGATTCAAATAGGCATGGCGCTCGTGTTTGGCTGGGGTCTTTTGACACGACAGAGGAGGTGGCCATGGCTTATTATCAGGCGATGAAGAATTCGCGAGCTAGGCACAATTTTCGTCTTGAGGTAGTGCAAGAATCCATGCTACGAACGTGTTTAATTATGGTGTTTTATTCTGATTCAACATTTAACGATATCTCCATCTCGGTGCAATAATTCGATACAGGCGAAGGCAATGGGCATCTTACTGGAAAATCAAAATCAAATGAAACCATTGAGAAATTAGTAGTTGAATTGGGGGATCCGGGCATTCAATTGCTTGTGTCCACGACTGTCATGCAACCTAATCACAATCCAGATTGAATGTGGGCATCTGCAGGCGAGTTCCGCACACCCAATCGGTGAGGCACGATTGGAATATGCAATTCTTTCTTAATTTATGTATTCAGTGATTTCCAAATGCTCCCTCCCTGGTATTGGCCCATGAGCACCAACTCAATTCTTCGGGCATTGATGTTCTATGAGGATTGAACATGAATTTTTTTATGGGGCAGAGCGCAGGATTCACAATTTATTCTACCATTTCTTATTTGGATCCTATATGAATCACCGTGTATTTTTTTAACTATAATCATCTTCAAATTAAAATACAATTACGAATTGCAAGCTTCCATGTTCCCAAAAATTAGAGTGGAGTTTGCCATTGTTTTTCATGGTACAAAAACCATACACGATTTCAAATGATAATTAATCTGATATAATCTGATATAGACAACAACCCATTGCGCCCACTGCTAGCGCTGGAAGGGAAAGTGTACTGCCCTAGGGAAGTCACCAACAATGCGACGGGCGCACGACGAGTTGAGGCGCCCCGGGCACGCGTTGGGCGACCTGGTCGGGCGCGCACGGTGGGTTGGTGACCAGCCGGGCGCGCACGATGAGGCAAATGACGAGGCGGAGGTAAACGTGGACACGCACGACGAGTTGGAGACCGGGCGGGCGCACGTAGGCGTGCGCGCACGGTGGGACGAGCGGTCGGGCGGAGGTAAACTACGCACGGTGAACGGGCGGGCGCACATGGTGGACGGGCGCGTGAACAGGCGAACGGGCATGGCAGCGGACGACAATACCCGTGCGGGTGTAGGCAAACGCACGACGGACAGGGCGGGCATGCACGGGCAGCGTGCACGCCGGGTAGCGAGTAACCGCGGGGGAACTCCATACACGGACAGAACAGCGAACAACAAATGCGAAAACAACGAAGGATAATATGACAGTTATGGCGTTGGCTGCGGGGAGTTTATACGCCCATGTGGAGAGCGTATGGCGGAGGGCAGACCGACCATAACATAATACAATTTGGGGGTTTCGTGTGCGATGGTTGGGGCGTCCGTCGTGGGGCTTCGCCCAACCTTGCCACACGATAGACGCATATATATTTGATGTTCAAACTTGTCATTTGAACATCGATC
Source organism: Pinus taeda (assembly GCA_000404065.3). Classification (NCBI taxonomy): domain Eukaryota; kingdom Viridiplantae; phylum Streptophyta; class Pinopsida; order Pinales; family Pinaceae; genus Pinus; species Pinus taeda. The sequence continues at coordinate 172,258 of APFE030023024.1, read as the reverse complement.
AACCGATCAAGGCATTCGAACTTGGTTAGCTCGCATCTCTATCTACGCACAAGGAGAAGTGCGCAGCATCAGCGCATAGCTCATGCGCACTTGTGGAAAGGCGCAGTTATCTCGGTTTGGTGGTAGATTATATGAGATTGTGACACGGTCGATTATGCAGAAATCGTGCAGGTTATATTGAGCGTCTTGGTGGCCGAATGGTGGCACCTGCTTACATGTAATAGATGCAGGTTCTCATGTATTGTAAATGTGACTAAGTGTTGGCTTGATCTTGCAAGCACACTAGTCTATTGTAATATTGAATTTCTGGTATTTTATATATTATCGAGCAGACTGTTCGGGAGTTGCCCCTCCCCTTTATATCGTGCAATTATTGTTTATATTGTTGTTGATAATGATTAAGTATGGGTGGTCATTGATATAAATGATTAATGCTTTTTACTTAATTGAGAAACACAAACTAAGTACCGGTTGTGAATTAGGCGTAGTCCTCACACTTGAGTATTGTTAAAAAGAAAAAGTGGGGTGGTGCCGCACACCGCTGGCACGGTTGGAAGACTACCGTAGGGGCTGGGGGCGTGACAAGTGGTATCAGAGCATACACACTGAAGTGCAGGTGGAATCAAGAAGATATCCTGGTTGATAAAGGAGTGGCCGTGGAGACAGGTTCTTGCAGGGAAAGAGGTTGATGAAACACTCTAAGTGTGGAAACAAGGACTCGGGTTGCAGGTGAAGCCGGTGCATGGTCGAAACTCGATTACAAAGGGAGAGAAGGCTAGAAATCGCTGAATCACAGGCCGAGTCTAATCGTAGCCCCGTGGACACTTTTGACTTGATGCAGAAAGTGGTCGAAAGGGTGGATTTCTTAGAGGCTCATTTTGGGGAAAAGTTTGACCTTGTTGTGGAAGAACAAAAGACATTCTTGAAGATGAAAGATGAGCTCGATGAACTCCAAACTCAACATGAGTAAACTGATTTGATGTGTACACAGCTCGAATACAAGGTCAAGGACATGGAAGCTTCAAGGGACCAAGGTCTAGTAGAGATCATGAACTTGAAGAAAGCTCTTGACGAAGCCAAGGATGAAATAGCGGTGTTGAAGAAAGCCGTGAGGCATGGCTCAGGCGGAGGAGTGCCTCATGTCAAAGTCAAGGAACCAGATTCGTTCGATGGTAGAAGGAGTGCAAAAACACTTGGTAACTTCTTGTGGGACATGGAGCAATACTTGGAGAGATTGGCTCTATCCGATGATGAGACCAAGGTCAAAGTTGCAGCTCAATTCCTTACAAAAGATGCCAAGATGTGGTGGAGAAGAAGGATGGACCAGGTTGCAAATGGAAGTGCTACTGACATCACTTCTTGGGATGACATGAAAGGAGCCTTGCAGGCCCATTTTAGTCCTCAGGATGAAACATGGGAAGCTAGGATGAAGATTAAATTTATAAAGCAAATCGGGAAGCTTCAAACTTATCAAAGGGAGTTTGCAAGTGTTGTCCTTGAGTTACCTTACATGGCGCAGAGAGATAAAGTATTCAATTTCATTATTGGATTGAAGCCTTGGGCACGCAATGAGGTGAATAGACAAAGGATCAGGACACTTGAAGAAGCCTTTGCTGCAGTTGACAGGCTGGTTGAACATTATGATGAGACTTCTGATGACAGGAAGAAGAAGTCCGAAAAACCGAAAGAGAAGAAGAAGGAAGATACTTCGAAGTCTAATGATTCGAAGGGAAAGAAACCCTTGAAGTGTTGGATTTGTGTAGGGCCACATACGGTGAAGAACTGTCCCTCTAAACCGAAGTTGGCTGCCATAGCACAATCTAGTACGAAGGATGAAGGTGCTTTTGTGGGGATGATGCAGGTACTTAGCACTGCTGCTGCTACAGAGGTGCTCTCTCGGAAGGATCCCGAGAGGAATCAGTTGGAGTATGTCCGGATGAAAGTGGGAGGTGCTGATATACTCACTATGGTAGATAGTGGGGCTTCTCACAATTTCATGGGAGAAGATACTGCAAGGAAAGTTGGGTTGAAATATGTTCCTATCAAGGCACATATGAAGACGGTGAACTCTCCTCCGAATGAAGTTTTGGGTGTGGCTGAACAAGTGGACACTACACTTGGTGATTGGACTGGAAAGGTGGACTTCACCATTGTGAGGATTAATGACTATGAGGCCGTACTTGGGATGGAATTTATGAAGCAATCTGATGCGATGATCATTCCACACTTGAAGAAGTTGTACATCTATGATGGAAGGGAAGATGTACCCATAGGTGTGCCTACCTTTGGGATCACTAGGCCGAATCATGAAGTGGCAACAATGCAGGTGAGGAGTGATGAAGGTATGGAGGATGTATGTAAGCGTTTGTCCAAGGCAGAGACAAAACTTACCGAGCAATCCTTAGTCATCAAGTCACTTTCAGATAGCATCTTGGACTTGACAAGAAGGCTAGAAGTGATTGAGGATGAAAAGGATGAACCATATAAAGACCGGGTGACCTACTTGTAGAGATTGGAGGTTGAAGATCCTGATAGGTGGATCGAACTGATTAGTGATGGGGAGCCTACAAGCTCTCACCCCTCTACATATTCTTAGAGTGACAAGAAGATGGGGCTCATTGTTAGCTACTCATGGCAATGAGTCCCCTAAGCAGTTGAGCAGGTTATGATGGTGCAGGGATGGCTTGGCATCAAGCATCATGACATGTTGCAGATGGATGGAGAATACTTCATGGACCTGAGCATGGACTATTCTGATGGAGTTCAGGATGTGGCAGGTGTTTTGAGAAATGACTGATGATGACATGGGGATGTTCACTCTCATTGTTTGAGCGTGATGGTTGGACTGATCACCCGACTAGTTCAGACATGGGGTCGCGAAGTGTAGAGAGATGTGTTGACATTAGGAGGAGTATCATGAGAACTGAGCACTTGGAACACATGGATCTATTGTGTTGATGAGGTCTCATAACAGATGAACACATTGGACACATGATGGAGTTCTTAAAACACTTGACTTGACACTTGATAAGTGTTCTCTTTTGAGCACTTGATGATTGATCACATGATGGTGGACACAGTGTTGCGGTGGACATGTAGCTTGGTGATTGAAAGGATCAACCTTTCATGGTGGATGGCAGCATGGAGACATTGCAGCAGTTGGCCGATGGTCATGGACATTGATGACTTAGTGGCAGTTAGTCAATTGGAGGAGGTAAGATGGATGCTTGGAGTTGGGATGTTGTCGAGGACGACAACGAATTCAGGTGGAGGAGGATGTACCGCCCTAGGGAAGTCACCAACAATGCGACGGGCACACGACGAGTTGAGGCGCCCCGGGCATGCGTTTGGGGACCCGGGCGGGCGCACACGGTGGGTTGGCAACCGGGCGGGCGCGCGTAGGCGGGCGTGCACGGTGAGGCAAACGACCGGGCGGAGGTAAACGTGGACATGCACGACGGGTTGGAGACCGGGCGGGCACGCACGGTGGGACGAGTGGTCGGGTGGAGGTAAACTATGCACGGTGAATGGGCGGGCGCACATGGTGGACGGGCGCGTGAACAGGCGAACGGGCATGGCAGCGCATGACGGTACCCGGGCGGGTGTAGGAAAACGTATGATGGACAGGGCGGGCGTGCACGCCGGGTAGCAAGTAACCGCAGGCGAACTGCATACACGGACAGAACAACGAACAACAAATGCGAAAACAATGAAGGATAATATGACAGTTATGGCGTTGGCTGCAGGGAGTCTATACGCCCGTGTGGAGAGCGTATGGCGGAGGGCAGGCCGACCATAACATAATACAATTTGGGGGTTTCGTGTGCGATGGTTGGGGCGTCCGCCGTGGGGCTTCGCCCAACCTTGCCACACGATAGACACATATATATTTGATGTTCGAACTTGTCATTTGAATATCGATCAACCGATCAAGGCATTCGAACTTGGTTAGCTCGCATCTCTATCTACGCACAAGGAGAAGTGCGCAGCATGAGCGCATAGCTCATGCGCACTTGTGGAAAGGCGCAGTTATCTCGGTTTGGTGGTAGATTGTATGAGATTGTGACACGGTCGATTATGCAGAAATCGTGCAGGTTATATTGAGCTTCTTGGCGGCCGAATGGTGGCACCCGCTCACATGTAATAGATGCAAGTTCTCATGAATTGTAAATGTGACTAAGTGTTGGCTTGATCTTGCAAGCACACTAGTCTATTGTAATATTGAATTTCTGGTATTTTATATATTATCGGGCAGACTGTTCGGGAGTTGCCCCTCCCCTTTATATCGTGCAATTATTGTTTATATTGCTGTTGATAATGATTAAGTATGGGTGGTCATTGATATAAAAGATTAATGCTTTTTACTTAGTTGAGAAACACAAACTAAGTACCGGTTGTGAATTAGGCGTAGTCCTCACACTTGAGTATTGTTAAAAAGAAAAAATGGGGTAGTACCGCACACCGCCGGCACGGTTGAAAGACTACTGTAGGGGCTGGGGACATGACAGAAAGGCACTAGTAGGTTCTTCGAAGAGGCAAAGTCTTGCCAAATTGTGCGTGTATTGTTTCAGTAAATTGGGAAAATCTAAAAACATGTTTTAATAAATTGGGAAAGCTTATAAGCATTTTTCAATGTTCTCGTATTAACAATAACTTAATATGTAGGCCTATAATTGATTTTATCATCTCAAAATTGTATATACTATATTAAAAATATATATTAAAAAAAATTAATAGATATTAAAAAATCAATATACATATTATAATAATAAAAATTAATTACTATATATATAATAAACATTATAAATGAGACGAGTCTGTCTTAAATTAAAAATGGAATAATAGCACGTTAAAATTAAATATAAAATTCAAATGGTCACCAAAATTATTTCCAAAATTATTTAAAATAATTTATTTGTTGTAATGTATGAAAGTATATGTGAAAAGTAAAGAACAAAAAGGGCAAAGCAGATATTATTATATAAGTGAGTCTGGAGTATGCCTTAAAATTGATTTTTCTTGGTTAAGAGCTCATCTTTCTTGGATACAAGGAAACATTTCAATGATGCAAGATTTAGAGGCATTTGTTATGAGTGAAAGCGTATCTTATTATGGACTACGAGTGGATAATTTCAAGTAGCATGCTTTTCTTTGAATGACACTGATGAGTCAACTTAAATTCTCATAGAGCAAGATAATTTCAAGTGACATGATTTTCTTTGAATAAAAGTGATGAATCAACCTACATTCTCAACCAGTAATAAACGTCCCCACTATTAATTTAATATCAAAAAACTATTTTCCAATTTTTGTTCGATTATCACTTCATTAAAGAAATTTGAGATATTTCGTATAAATTAATCGTTAAATTTAAAAATGAATATGCGTTAACTTCAACTTCCATTTATTTCACTAATTAGCCCTTCGTATGCAAATAGATAACAACTTCTGTATGCAAATAGATCATTAACCTTGGAGGATATGCGGTTAATCTGACTTACATTGAAGGTCAAAATAAAGTTAAAAACACTTTGGAGATTCTATAACTTAGAAGCCTATAATGTTTTTCAATATTCTCATATTAACATTTTACTATTTTGAACTCCTGAACTGAATTTATGCTCACTGACGTGCCGAGAATCCATGCATAAATAGAAAGAAGCAAACAACCTATACAGTGAATTGACCAGCAAACATGCCAATGTATCCGGAGCGGTTATTTTATCATTTTAAAGTGTGTATACGTAGCCAATTAAAATTAAATTATGTCCATTAGACGTTTAAAGTGTGAACGTTGCTCCATCTATTTATAATTTGCTCAGATAGTGTAGTCGGTGTTGACTTCAAAGGTTCGACTGTGTTTATATTATTCTTGCAAGATGAACAAAGTGTTTTATTTCTTGGTCCTTCCTAAAATAACAGATTTGGATGGAAGATTGAGTGGATAAGCACCAATGATCTATCACAGAATTCTATGATTTCTAGAGTTTTATGGGTTGGACGGGTTGCTGGAGCAACTACCTGTTCGGCAGGTGGAGTTTATCCACATGTACATTATTATTTATCTTTCAAAAATAATTCACATAATGACAACAACATTTAAATTTGAGATGACAAATTTTAAAGAAGCAGAGGTGAAGATGTGGGCATATTCCCCGAAGTGTAATAAATTGGAAAAGGTTAGAGGCCATCAATGAATAGAGGTGGAGATCAAATTGCTAACTTGAATACATAAATGTAGTGTCATTTATAAAAAAAAAATTGTAGTGTTTTATTATTTTTTGTGGAAGGTTATTATAGAAATTATTTGGTTCTACCCAAGTGTGATAAATTGGAAAAGCCTAGTGGTGGTCAATGAATAGAGGTGGATATGAAATTGCGAAGTTGAATACATAAATGTGGAAAGCCTAGATTCGGTCAATGAATAGAGGTGGATATGAAATTGTTAAGTTGAATACATAAATGTGGTGTGTCATTTATAATATATTTTTTTAGTGTTTTATTATTTTTTCGGACGGTTATTATAAAAATTATTTGGTCATTGTTTTTTCCATAGTTATTTTTTTTATCATAATATTTATTAATTTGCTTGGCATTAATTTCTGCATTTATATTTAGATTATGAATATTTTTTTAATTTACTTATGTATACTCTTTCTAATAATTTTAGTTTTTTTTTTTTTTTTTTTTTTTTTTTTTTTTTTTTTTAATTTATTTATTAAAATTTTATGTTTTTATTATGTTATTGGTTGAGATATTTTTTTTGTAAGCTACGGTATTACCATTTCTATATATATACAACCATAAAAAAGTTGTACAAAACCTGTGACCTCAACCTGCCCCGAAGGGAAACCAGGTCTGTTGGTCACTCATAGAAGCATAGTTTGGGAATGTTTCCTTGTCAGACTTAACACAACATACCAGGAACCAAAACAGAGCTCTATCTACGTACTGATTTTCTATATCTAGGCTTCGTCCCATAATATAACTTCCTTGTAGATTGATTTTCTAAATTTTATCACAAAAATTCAAAAAAATAGCAGAGCAGACAGTCAATCTACCCAAATTTCTTGCTTGCCTTCTTCCTCATGCTTCGCCATGGCCAATTCCTTCAGTAAGATGCAAACTTCCTCGATTTTGTTATCTTAATTTCACATCATAAGTTGCAGGTTAGTCATTTCCTTTGTCATAGCCGGCATTTCATGGGCAATCTCTACCATCTCAACAGCAACCTGCTCCATTGCTCTGGCTAGCAGATGCTTCATTACCCAGTACATGTGAAGGGCCCGTTTGTACAGGGTCAGGCGGCCGCGCGTATTCCCCGGGTCCGGAAGCAGAGTAATCCATTCCTCCATTTCTTGGTCGGATGGTTCCTCCAGAACGCTGAACTCCATTGCGTCGATCATCCTCCTAATATCGCTATCAGTCCCTTGAATGTACGCCTTCTCCGCATCCTTCGTTGTCTGATCCATGGAACGTCTTCCTTTCTTCTGTTGACTCCAGGCTTGAGACTCCAGTTTAGATTGGGGAAACTGTCGCGGTCGACCTCGCCCTCTGCTTCTCCTCTGGTTCCCTCGCTTCGACGGTCTGCCCATGCTGCTCTGACCAGCTTCGAAGGTATCTCTTACCCGACCTTTCCCCTTTCCAATCTCCGGTTCTTTCTCTTCAGGACTGTTGTCTTCCACCTTAATTTGTTCCTGCTCTCCCCTGATGTTCCTCCCTCCTCCCTCTTGCACATGCCTCTCCCTCCTTCCTCCTTCCGCCATGTTGATGGACTGACGATGAAAACTGGGTTGCACGCCCCTTTGCCACCTTACCCTGCTCCTCGCCACCTTCCCAGACTTCAAATTGTCTGTTGATCGCTCTTCTCTCGTCCTTAAATGAATTTCGCCACCTAACCTCTGATGTGGCATATAATCGCCGCCGATTCCTTCTCTAGTCTTCCTCATGATACCACCTACCCCTTGCCTTGGATTGTGGTCTTCCCTGCTTGGCGTCGCATCCTTCCTCATGATGATCTCCCAGAGTAATGGCGCGTGCTGGTCTGGATATCCCTTCACCATTTTCATATGTCCGTACGTCTCCACCCCGATCGGGGAGTGATTATTTTCTCTGTCATGGAAGTATTGCTTCATTATTATCCTGATTGGTTATTCTGTTTAAAATTTCCCATCTTGTTCGAGCCGTCTGGGGTGTCCATATAGAGTCTACCTTTCCTTCTGGTTCATTACATCCCTAATTTTCCAAATAATCAGCAGGTTTATTACCCTCTCTTCTTACATGATGGATGAACTTGTACTCTATACACTTCATGGCTTCTTCGAGGTCCTGGATAAGACCTGTTGTCCTCCAGCTTTTGGCCACCTGTTCCCATGTCTTGCCTTGATTTAATTTCCTAATTGTCTCTATCACTAGATTTGAATCCCCTTCTATATTTAATTTCATGTAACCATTCCTAATTGCGATCCTAATCCCTTGATACACCGCCATGAATTCGGCTTCGTTGTTACTCATTATACCTCCTCTGTCTGCATAGATCCACCTGGTCTGTCCTTGGCTATCTCTGAAGATCCCGCCATATCCTGCCGGACCTGGGTTTCCCCTTGACGCTCCGTCAAAGTTGAGTTTGATGAAACCTTCCTGAGGGCGTATGAAAACAACCGGGCTTTGGATTTTTATAACCTGAGTTTTTTGATTGTTAGGGAAAACCATCTCGTGTTGCAGATTTAACTTCCTTAGAATATAATTCTCCTCCTTCGAAGTTTTCCAATCTTCCTGTTCCCATGCTTCCGATAGGATTGTTTCTCTTATTTGATTCTGAGTTCTTTTCCGTAATTCCTCTGGTTTGGATCTCTTACCTTGAAAAATCCTACGATTCCCCTCTTTCCATAGCTTCCATATGTTGAAGCCCATTACCAGGTTCCAAGCTCTCCTGATCACCGGGCTATGAAATTGTCCCTTCCCCCATTGGAAAAGAGTTTGGGTTATGTCCATGGGGTCGCGGTTTGTCTTTCCAAAGAGACATCTGGTTTCTTCCCATTGAGACTAAGCTACCAGGCAACCATTCAAGATGTGTTCCTGGTCTTCTCCGTTTTGGTCACATAAGCTACATCTTGGTGGTCCTAGGAAACCTCTTTTCTGAATTTGGTCCCATGTAAGTATGCGTTTTCTACCAACTAGCCATGCAAACAGGGTAACCTTTGGCCACCACCTATTCTTCCATAATTGTTGCCAGTCATGAGTTTGGACTTCCTGTGCCTGCTTGGATTTTATGGCATAGGCTTCCTTAACTGAGAAAGTACCTTTTGTATTTCCGCCCCATCTGAGGATATCTGGTCCTTCTCTGTTTTTAATCCTCCTTGAGTTCATCTCCTTTATTATTCTGGCTTTCAAATCCTCCTCAATGTTATTGCCCCATTCTTCAGGTCATTCCCATTCTCTTCATATCTCGTTTTCTCCCCCTTCCTTCCAATAGTCTTTGACTAGGATTAAGCCTTTAGCCTTGGCTTCCCTGTAAATATTCTGCATCTCTTGAACTTCCCTCAATCTCTCCCGCTGTTGCCAGGCCTCTTCCCAAAATTCTGCTGTACTTCCATTTCTTATTTCCCAAAAAGCATGTCTATTTATGATGTCTCTATTTTGACATGCTAGATCTCATATCGCAGAACCTCTTGGCATTTCTGCCTTTCTCATGATTTCTTCAACTGCTATGGGCATGTTATATTTCAAAGTCCATATTTCCTTCCATAGATCCTTACCGCCTTTCAACCATCTCCACCAGAGTTTCGCTGCTAGGACTTGGTTTAAAGTAGCTGGGTCCCTTATCCCTAACCCACCCTCCTCTTTTTTTTTTGTTATTCTGTTCCATGAGCAGAGGGCCCATTTCTTTTGCTGTTTTGGTCCTGCCCACAGGAATTTCCTGTATATTTCATTCATTTTAGTGCAGACTCCTTTCAGAATAGCCATCACCGATAGGGGATAGATAGGGATTGATTGTAATGTGGATTTAAGAAGCACCAACCTGGCAGCAATATTCAGAGATCGAAAGGTCCAATTTTCTAATCTGGACTTCAGTTTCTCTATAATGGGTTGCCAATTGGCTATCCTGAGCGAACTTATATCGAGCATGGTTCCTAAGTATTTGGTAGGCAGCTCTCCCTTCTTAAACCCCAGGATTCTGGTCAGATGGTTTTTAACCATTTCTGGTGAGTTGAAAATGAAAGCTCTCGATTTATCTTTATTTATTTCAGTTCCAGAAGCGTCCATGAATACTTCCAGGATCTCCTTTACCTTTTTGACTTCTCGCAATGATACCTTGCAGAATATCATGATATCGTCAACGAACTGTTGATGCGTAACTGGGACGCTATTGCCCCATAGACGAAGCCCTTTGACTTTCCTTTCCCTTAGCTCCTTCTTAATATACCTCCCCAACCCTTCAGCTGCAATTATGAACAAGAAAGGGGACAGGGGGTCTCCTTGGCGCAGGCCTCGCGTAGCATTAAAGGGTGCAGTTGGGGTTTCGTTTAGGAGGATGGAGAAGTTCGGAGTGGATACCATACTTAGTATCCATTCCACCCATCTACTGCAAAACCCAAAGGCTTGAAGAATGGATTCCACATACTTCCAGCTTATTCTGTCATAAGCCTTTGACAAGTCCAGCTTAATCATCATACCTGGTTCCTTTTTTTGCTTTAGGGTGTGTATTACTTCTTGAGATACCACCAGACCATCTAAAATTTGCCTCCCTTCCACAAACCCAGTCTGTTCTGGGGAGATTATGCTGCGAAGGATAGGTTTGAGTCTTTTGACCATTAAAGTGGCTATAATTTTATAAATCACATTGCAGAGGGCAATCGACCTAAAACCTTCAGCTGATTCTGAGTTCGTTGTTTTGGGTATGAGAGTTAGTAAAGTAGAATTTATTCCAGGCCATACCTTTTGATGTATGTGCGCTTCCTCCACCACTGCTAAGATATCTTCTCCTAAGAAGTGCCAGCAAGCTTGGTAAAATTTGGCTGTATATCCACCAGGGCCTGGGGATTTATTCCTTTTCAATCCCTTCACTGTTTCCTCCACTTCCTCTAGGGTTTCTCCCCTCACCAGTGCTAAATTTTGGTCCCTAGTTACAAGCTTGGGGATCTCCTTGTTGATACTTCCTATGGCTTCCGTTCTATTTCTCTGAGGTTCAGTGAGTAAACTTCTAAACTTATTTACTAGATCCTGCTCCATTTCCTCATGCTGAGTTATGCGCTGCCCTTCCTTGTTTTTAATTGAGAAGATCCTGTTTCTCTGTCTATGCTGGATCATAGCTTTGTCGAAGAATTTTGTGTTTTTCTCACCTTCTCTAAGCCACTGTTCTCTGGACTTTTGTTTCCATAAGAGTTCCTCCTATTTCCTTCGCTCTTCTAATTGGCTTATAACCAAACCTTCTTCTCTGTTTCTATCCTCGTTCCTGCCCTCCAGTATATCCTTCTGCTGCAGTTCCTCCATTTTTTGTTCTAAGTGTTGCTGCTCTTTGAAGATGTCCCCAAACTCCTCTTTATTCCATTTTCTAATTCTTCCTTTAAGCTCTTTCAATTTAAGTTGAAAGGTGTGCATCTTATTTCGTCCCCTTTGATTTCTTTTCGTCCACCATTCTTCTAATTTTGGAACAAACCCTTGGTCTCTCAACCAGAAGGCCTCAAACCTGAATGGCCTTCTTTTGGGGCTCTGTTTGAGATCTATTTCTAATTTTAATGGCCAGTGGTCTGATCCTACTATAGGCAGGATCACAGCTTCTATGAATACATCTTTCATCATGATTTTTTCAAAGATAAGAAATCTATCCATCTTGAAGCTATTTGATTTGTCCCTCCTCTGCGATTATTCTAGGTATGAATGCCATTTATTTTCTGGATATCCACTAATCTTTGTTCCGATATCATATCTCTGAACGCTTCCATATCTGAATCTGACCTTCTCATCCCACCCCTCTTTTCTTCTAAGGTATTTATCATGTTAAAATCGCCCCCTATAATCCATGGCATCTCTGGAATAAGTTTCCTCATTGCATTTAGGTTTTGGAGGAATCCTTTTATGTCTGCAGGTATATGTGGACCATACACACCTGTTAATACCGCACATTCCGCTGATCCTATTATCTTGAATGTTCCTGAGAGGATTCGCAGAAGGCTTATCCAATTTTCAAATTGAATTTCCTCCAGATTCCATAAGATTGCCAACCCTCTTGCGCTGCCAGTTGCGTCCTGTCCCATTATATCATACCTCATGTTACCCTTACTCACTATTTCTTTCAATCTTTCAGTACTAATTTTTGTTTCTTGGACTATCATTATACTTGGTTTGTCCTTTTTTAATCTATCCTTCAGATATCTTTGTTTACCTCTACTGTTGAGGCCTCTGATGTCCCAGCTTGTAATGATCATTTTAACGATCTTGGAGGTGTTTGGAATACCTATGATAGAGGTATGACCCTTCTCGAGTTCACCAACATCTCTCCCTCCTCTTGAATTGTTTCACTCATTGATCGCCTACCCCTCTTTCTTCCTCCTTTGCTAGAGCTGCTCATTCCCACAATCTGCTTGCCTTGTACATCTATCGGTTCCAATTTGTTTGTTGTTGTTACCCCTACTTTTTCTTTATATTTTTGAAAGGCTTCTTTATACAGTTGCTTCTGCTCCTCTGGGATGAATCTTTCATCGAGCATCCTCCATTCCTGCAACAAATTTCTCATTATGCGTTCCTCTTCTCCTCCTCTATCTATTTGAGGGTCTATCTCCATTTGTGTTTGGTCATTTGGCTGATCTTCTTTTTCCTTTGCCTCCCTCTATTCTATACCCTTTTGTTTTGATATTTGTTTTCCTGCTTCTTCTTTTGAGTTTTCCAATGTCTCTTCCTCGCTCTCTACATTTTCCCCCATCTCAATCTCTTCATCCTAGAGGGCTTTGAATTTGTTTTGCGACTCCAGGCTAATGATTTCTTTCGGCATTTGTCTCTGTGGCTTGTTGAACCCTTGTTTCTTTTTCTGCTGAACTTCTTTAAAGCCTTCTTCCCCCTGTTCGAGGTTCCCTGATGTTCTTTCTTCTTCTCTCTGGTCCCTTACATCCTTTGTTTTATTTAATGGACATTGTCTGAAGAGATGCCCATATTCGTGACACCTTCTACAACGGAAAGGTATATGCTCGTAATCCACTGGTTGTTGCCAGATCTCGTCATGGTATTCTAGCTCAATGAATTTTGGGAGAGGTTCAGTAATATTCATATATGCGCATATTCTGGCATATGATGTATATCTTCCTCTTTTTGTGGATTCTACTACCTTCACAAAAGACCCTATTGTATTTCCTATACCTTCTAGAATCTCCGGGTCCCAAAATTCCGTTGGAAGCCCGAAGAGTCTTATCCATACCGGGGCTTCAAGCATTTTATCCTTGTCTGGATTGTAGCAATCTACCCAATGCCTCATAAAAAGACCTGCGTTGTTCATGAAATAAGGTCCTCCCTCAAAGATCCTTTCCTTGTCTTCTGTATTAGAGAAAATCATAGTAAAAAAACCCTTCACTCCTAGTTTTAGTTCCACATGCCCCTTAGGTTTCCATCTCCGTTGAATCCATTTTGATAGGTCCTTCTCTGTCAGCCAGAACCCTACAAATTTACAAATTAATGCATAGTCCTTCATGTAACTCCTATAGTCTTCAAGTTTATTGCTTGGTATGACGAACTTGGGTTTCTTCGATGCCCTTGGGAGACATTTACCTCGTAGGCCTGGTTGCCAGTTAGCTTCGCTTGCTGAGTTTCCTTCATTTTCGACCTCATTCCATTCCGCATACACTCCTTGCTTGCCTCCCCTGTTACCATGCTCTTGTAGGAGGGAATCTCTCCCCTCCCCCCGTTTGTTTCCATCGAACCCTCAGTGCCTGCTCTTCCTTTCGTTTCTTCTTGCACTGGTCTGGTGATCCCTGATTTATCCCTTCCCGATAAGTCATGCCCCCCCTGCTCGCCATCTGTGCTTCAAGGATGTGAGCGGAATGGATTGATTAGCTCAGATCCACTGCTGGATGCCGCATCCGCCTAAACCCTAGCTCCCTGGTTCAGCCAGTCTCTATTCAGTACCCCTCTCGTCCTAAACTTTTCATTGGTTGAGAGATTTGATTATAATGTGACATTTTATTTAATTAATCAATTTAGTTTAAATGGAAAAAAGAACATATCCATTTTGGAGTTAAATCTTAGCTTCTTATCTGTGGATAATACTAATAATATTCTACATTTTTATATGGACTTTAAATCTCCACCATCCACCTAATATTTTTTGATAAATCTAAAATCCTTATTAATAAATATAAACATCTATTAACAATTTTTTTTTTTTTTCTAAATATGACTAATTCTATTAATGTAACAAAAAATAGTACATGGAGGCATTGGCCTCTGTAGATCTTGTCTCACATTATGCTATGTTTAACAAACAATTACTAAAAACGACTGCCCTCATCAGGGAAACAAGTTCAAAACTAGAGGAGTGTGCTGCCCATGGAGGGGAACCAGCTTGTAAAACCAAAGTGGAATATTTTGTTTAACAGAACATCAAAATTGACAACAATTACAAGGAAACCGCAGAAAAGACCCCTAAGTTTGGTGACCGGGAGGTTGAAACTTGAAATAAACTGTGATAGCTAGGTGTCATTAGGTGGTGGAGGTTCTTCCACAATCAGACACCTGTATGCCTCATCTTCCTCATGCTATTGAGCGCTCGCCATTGCTTCCATTTTCATGTAGCCACCTAGAATATTGTGTCCCTGAGCTGCGCCTATTCGGTCCAGAGCTTCACCATGGGTTCTGCATGTCCTAGAGCTGTTACCAGGAGTTTTCCTTCTACTGGTGTTGGTCCGCTTGTGAGTGTTGCGAACCGAGATGTCAGAGCTTTGAGGCTCCTCTCTGAAAGCGACTGAAATGGCTACAATTATGTAAGGGAGTTCTAGCGTGGAACAAAATAGGAACTAGGTAGAGTGGTTGGGATGCTACATCGGGACTGAGGCAGCTGGCGATTGAGGAGCATCTTCAACACTCCTAGAGTTGGCCATTTGTTCACGCCCCCTACCGCTACAGGTGGCAGGAAAACGACCCGTGAGATGAGCCGTCGTCGAGCGGGAGGAGGAATCTGAAGGGGTAGAGTTAGAGAGGGGCAGCGAGGGGGGGAAATTGCTCTTCCTTTGTTGTTCTCTCTTCTACAATGCATCTTGTGATGGAGATGAGGCATAGTCGCATGGTTGAAATTGGGTTGACGAGGACTAGGAGGGGCAGAACGAGGGATGGAATGGCCAGTGGGAGTATGAGAATAGGGAATTCGAGGTTTAAAACCAGGATTTAGGGCTGAAGCAGCAGTGCGAAAGAAGCAAAGCAGATTATGTGAAAAGTGGGCACCTTCTACCATTTCAATACAACAAAGAATCAGGCAAAGTCTCCCTGTTGTCGTGCACGAGCTTGGCTCTGCATCAGGAGGGAGGTAGTTGCAGTTCATAGGAGGCGGAACAGGAGGAATGCGGTCCACAATCACCATCTTATGGATCATAATGAGGTTTCCTCGGCCCACACAAAGCATTAAAATTCCATTAATTTCGGCGGTGGGCTTCTGGGTGGAAGCGTGGGTGGCCATGTGGCCTTGCCATTTACCATCCTAGATTTGTTGTGCTGTACCAATGCCCTTAATCACCCACATCCGGGAGTTCTGCATCTTTCTGCACCAGGTTAGTGCATTCCTGTAAATGAGAGTTGTCATTTAAGATGTCAAGCGAGCCTATGTTTAGAACTTGTTCACTATCCACCACCATATTTTCCAGAAGATCTACCACTTTATTGCCTTCCCTTTTGACATGTTGGAATATGATTTCTCTATTGGTTAAGAGTCGTTTTTATATGAGCTTTAAATGAGCTGGTAATCTCTAGCTACTAGCTACTTTGTGGGTAGGTGTTCCTTGGAGAATTTTATTGGCGATGTTAATAAGGATTTGTGAGTCTCCTTCTATTAATATAGGAAAAAAGCCATGTTGCTAAGCTAAGCACAGTCCCTGCACAGTCCTTCTAGTTCAGCTGAGTTGTTTGTGTCCCAACTTATTGATCCAAAGAAGAGTAAAAGTGGTTTTCCTCCATGATCCCTAAAGATGCCTCTATAGTCTGCCATGCCTGGGTTGCCTTTGGAGGCTCCATCAAAATTTAATCGTATCATTCCTTGGGAAGGAGGCTGCCATTTACTTGGAATTTTGGAATTTTGAGAGAGGTTGCTAGAGTGGTAACGAGTTTGTGTAATCTGCAGATGCCAATTCTCCCATATGTTCTTCTCCTGAGAAAGGGTAGGAAAGTCCTCTTCATGCCATTTTTGAAGAGACAAGGTTTCCTGAAGGTTGTTCCAAAAAGTACTCCATATGGTCTCTAGAGGAGTGCATAGATTCTTAAAAATGTGTTTGTTTCTTTCTTTCCATAAAGTCCAAATGAGTAGACCTGGAATAATTTTCCAGAGAGAGTTTACCAATTTTCTCTTGTAAGGATTGACTATCCAATTACGGATGGTGTTTTTATATCCCCTGTTACTATACCCCTTTTGTCACATCTAAATTCAATTTTTTCCCATAGTTTATTGGCAAGGTGGAAAGTGTCCATAAGATGTTGTATTGTCTTTTCCTGTTGGTCACAATTGGGGCATCTTGAAGGCCTGTGGAAGTTTTTTTTCCTTAGATTGTCCCAGGTGAGTATCCTATTTTGACATAGCAGCCAGAGAAATGTTGAGATCTTGGGCCAAATACACAGTGACTAGATTTTGTCCCATATAGGGTGTTTTACATCCTGATTGCTAATCAAGAGATTGTATGCTTCCTTTGTGATAAAAGTCCCACGGGGTGTATACCCCCATCTTAGAATATCCTTCTTTTTTGAGAATCTAATTTTTCTATTCGAGAGTTCTGTGTCAATCTCATTGTGGGTTTACTCTGTTCCTTGTCTGATTATTTGTGCCGCTTTTAACCATTGTCTATATCCCTTATTGAGGACTGGAATCCAGTGTTGATTGAATTTTTCCTTCTGTTGTCGTGCCCAAACATTTGTATGTGGAGGTTTGAACAAATTGGTGAGTCGTGGTTTTGTTGCCAAGAGTCAACTCAGAAATGAGCATTCCTACCATCTCTGTTTTCCCAGAAGACGTGCTTCTGTATCATGTCGTTGTGCTGTCTTGCTGCATTCCATATTAAGGATCCCTTTTCAGTGGGAAAAAATATGATTAAATCGGCTGGCATTCAGTTATTTGCATATTTGGCAGTCCAAAGTGTAGCCCATGGTGTGTGTGGAGCTGAGAGCCATTTCCACCATATCCTTGCTCCCATAATAGCATTGCTATGTTGAGGATCTCGGAGACCCGCACCTCCATATTTTTTAGGAAGGAAAACTGTCGTCCATTTGACCAATGCCCATTTTTTATTTTGGCCTGAGGATCCACATAGAAAGTTGTGTTGTAAATTTCTTATTCTCTTAAGCACCCATTTTGGTGCCGCTAAAACAGAGAAAATATATAGAGGCATCGATTGTAAAACAGACTTAACCAACACCAAACAACTAGCCAAATTAAGGGCTCTAAAGGTCCTGGAAGAAAGGCGAGCTTCAATATTTTCGAGTAGTAAATGCCAAGAGGCATGTTTAATAGCTAAATCGGTCAACGTGGTACCTAAATACTTTGAGGGTAAGGAAGCTTTAGAGAATCTGAGGATGCGAGTTATATAGGTTTGAGTGGAGGGGGGAGTGTGAAAAATTAATATTTGGGATTTTGTAGTGTCAATGTTGGCTCCAGATGCTTCCGAATATTCATCAATAAGGGATTTAAATATTAATGCTTCTTGAACTGAAGGGTGCCCAAACAACATGTTGTCATCCACAAATTGTTGATGTGCAATGGCTAGGGAATCATGGAGAGAGATGCCTCTGAGATGTTGAGATTGAATAGCGTTCTTTATTAAACATCCTATCCCTTCAACCATTAACATAAAAAGAAAGGGAGAGAGGGGGTCTCCTTGACGAATGCATCTTGAGGGGTGGAAATGACTTGAGGGAATTCCATTTACTAAAATGGAGAAAAAAGTAGAGGAGACAATATTCATTACCCATCTGACCCAGGGAGGAGATAAACCAAAGGCAGTAAGCATTCTTTGAATGTAGATCCAGCTTAATTTTTCAAAAGCTTTTGAGAGATCAATTTTGAGAAGCATACCTGCTTTTTTGTTGTGCTTCTATTAACATAATTATTAATAATTTTGAGTTTATTTAATGGTTTACTTTCAAATAATTAACGCACTTAATTTCATTTACAAAGTAACAATTCTATCTCTTATATTATTGTATGGTCTTCTTGTCTAGCCATCAAAAATGATATCAAAACTCTAGATAAACACCATGATTACACCATAAATTAAAATTTGAAAAATATAAATGATATTTTTCTTTTAATATTTTTCCTTTTTTAGACGCTGAAAATGCTTAGATTTTCTCAAGTTATAATATTTAACATTGCAAAAGTAGATATCTCAATATGGATAATTGCCTCATATATTTTATGTCATTATTTCTAGATATTGTTGCTATATTCACGCATGATTTTTAAATAGGTATAGTGATTTTTTATTCTCAAATTTTGCAAGAAAATCATTCAAAAATAAAATCTTTAAAAATATTCGATACTTGGTAAACAATATATTTTCCATTACCTATTTCTCATTATAATTTAAATATTTGCATAAGGAAAAAAACAAGAATAAGAGGCAAATAAAAGAATGTTGTCACAGTCTCAATCCTAAGCCCTAGGGAGAAAAGTAATACTGTGAATCATGAATACAAGCATCATCTTCATAAAGGGGAAAAAAATCTAAAGCTTTGTGTCCATGGATAATGGGCACAGTGCCAAACCCTGCAAGATTTAATGGGAGGGCTAATATTCGTGAATGGTTTAGTCACATGTTTTTATGGCAGAATATAATTGCCTAAAATTGCAAGGAAAAATATTTGTAATGAGATACTCTGTTTTTACATTTAATTTTAATTAAATTGTAAAAATCATCATTATAATATTAATTACATTTCTAATGAATTAAATGTTTTTCAAAACCCACTCCAATAAAAAGAACTCTTTGATCTGTGGTAAGGCTCTTTTAAAAGTATTTAATTTGGATTTAGAAAATGGGTTACCCACCATATTTTTTAGGTTGAATACTAAATTTTTTTTTTTTTTTTGTTTTCTTTTGTTTACTTGTTTTTTGGGTCATGATTTCCAAATGATACCCTGTTATAACATGGAGAGAGCACAAAGAGAGAGAGAGAATGGATCCACACAACAGAAACCAATCAGATGCTTGATCAACAGAGATACAAATATATAAAACATAAATTACAAAATTTGACATGTCTAGATGAGGAATCCAACTCATTACATAGGAATCAACACCTTCTAGATTGACATCTAGGGACTCACAATGAAAACTACATATGACATGGAAGGATTACTTCCAACATCCTCCCTTAATGTTTTCATGGAAAGCACATATTACAACAATAGTATGATATATGTCTCACTGGTCTTCATCAACACTCACATCCACTTTGGAATCTCGCAAAAACTGCTTTTTTTCACCACCACATCTTCAAGCTATCACTTGACCTTCATTTAAAACATAACCACTTCAGACCATCTTTCACGTACTGTGCAGAATTGATGCTTCTCGACCTCCTAGAGAATGAAGGGTAAGCCTTGATACTGAACCATCCTATTGACATACCTCCATTTATTGAACACATGGTTTTCTGCTGTATTCCCTAGTTATATAGGAAGGAAGTCTAGGCAATGAATGTATTCAAAAATAAATTTTACAATATAATCTCTTAAACACCCAATCAAATGAACCTGTAAATTGATGTTCCTCGCTCCATAGGACGCCACCAGCTTATAACAGATTATACATAATCAAATTTGTGATATATTCTTGTGTCACCGTATGCATAAAAAACCACCAGTTTGAAAATATGTTAATATGTTCTATAATTAGTACTTCATTATGTTAACATAATTGGTACTTCATTTCATTTTGCACACCTTACCGTTATAAAACTGCACCATGAAATATTCTACAAACAACATATATTTTTTTTCACGCAATTTAAATGAAACAATAAAAACAAAACAAAGAACCCAACAATCTTATGATGACAACAAAAATGATTTCCATTCTTTTATATTGAACCATCCATGGTTATCCAAAGAGACAAATATCATTGTCCATATGGATGTGCTACTTGAAAACTTAACACGTGAACAGGTCATTTTTGCACGTCGCTGGGATTTGAGTGGGAACCAGAAAATATTTTGTTGCAAAATCAGTTTCGCTTTGAAGATTAAGGTCATTGTTTTCATTCTTCTTGATTTCCTAGATGGTCCTTGATGAATCTGCAGCCTATAAAATGTCGCGTGGAAGAGGAATTCCTTTGATAAAAAAATTCTTCTGTTGAAATCACATCAGAATGCTTACAAAAAAAATATCAGATTGACCTCGTTTCCTATGTAAGCATAGAAACCCTGCTCTCAGATCACACTCAGGTCAACCATTTAGAGGTGGGATCTGCTATTTCATTAACCATTCAACCATTTCCATGACCAACGAATTCAGGACCTTTGAAGCCCTGCCATTTCCGGTCACAAAGTTCATATGCAACAACACACAGTCAGATGACACTGAGCTACTCACGTCCTCCTCATTCACTTCCAATCTTGTTAATGTTCAACTGAGGGACTTAGGTTATTCTTATTTCCAAGACCATCATTCCACTAAGGATACATTCTCTATTGGTCGACTCTCTAGCGATAATTTTTTATTCTCTATGAAGTTGCTCTAATCGATCAACAAGTGGGCTCTTTCCAGAGATTGTATAGGAGGACAACGTCATACAAACGTAGTGTGTCATTGAAGAATAAATCAAAACATACATGACCCACTATAATTTCGACAGTTCTTGCTTGATGGAGTATTTTCTACAAAATGATGTCAGACTACGAAAAGGCTTGGATGGCACGCTGCAGAATACACTCACAATACACCCAAAATTCTTAAATCCTGGAGCTCATCTAAATTTTGGATGTGTTCTGCCACAAATGCCTCATCCCTATCGCTCTGCGAATTCCTCACACAAGCATTTTTTAGCGCAGATCTGAGAATTACAAGAGATCATGATCCAAAATTCCTTTACCTCTTCACATGGTTCACGACCCTCTTCTTTTCAAAAACTGGATGTATAACTTTTACGCCACTTCTTATGCCACATACAATGAAAGGCAACACTTTGTAGACTTATGAAGTTGTAGATCTTTTGAAGAAAATGGTTTAGAACTTTTGCTTAATATCAAATCTAAATCTAGGAAATACTCATATCTAGGAAATACTTATAGGGAGAAATAATGCTCATAAGAGAAATCGACTATCATACATCTATATTAATTTATCTATGTATAGAACAACACTGAAGACTCTCTCACATTTTCCTGACCTTCCCGTGACGGAATCAAGAAAAATTTATCTTTGATACCATGTTATAAAATAGAGAGAGCAGAGAGAGAAACAATGGATCCACACAATACAAACGAATCACACACATAGATACCTTTATTGATCACCACATGGGAAAATATATAGGACATAAATTACAGACTTCGACACATCTAGATCAATACTCCAACTCATTACATAGGAATCAACACCTTCTATATTGATACATAGGGTCTCACACTAACAACTACACATGACATGGAAGCATTACTTCCAACATACCCATCAATGTTCTCTATCGATAATTGTAATGAATAAGGGTGTCTTTGCTTATGAGTGGAAATATGTTCCAATTGCCTTTGAGGTGGCAAATTATTTGTTGATAGTGTAAAACATTAAGTGAATACCATACTAGAGATTTTATACAAAATCTCCATGCATTTGCTCATCCATTTGATGATGTAGAATTATAAAAGTTTCTATCGTTGGCAATATAAGAACCATCATTTGAATAGTTGTCACATATTATATTGTAGGTGACAAGAATATCTCATTTCTCACTGCTAAGTAAACTGTGCATGTGGCACCAAGGCTTGTTTGATGTGTATAGACAAACTATGGGACTTTCATCATCTCAATATTTCAATTATTATTTTGATTCTCTATTACCAACTTAACACAAATACACTAAAAACGCTAAATCTAATACAATAATTATTATTTCAAACCAAATTCTAATTTTTTCAATTCAACAATTCTATTTCACAATCCTATCTATGTCTCTTTGAACATTTTAGAACAATTGCTAATTTAAATCTACCTCTCTTTACACCTTTTGAAACAATTGCTAATTTAGAAACATAAACAATTCATATAAACTTTTGTTCTGGGTATTTATGGCTCTTAGAAGAGAAACACACATGCTACACCTATTAATTAATCACGCAACCAAAACACAAAACATTAAGTGTTGAGGAGTTTAGAAATCTGCAACCATATCTTCTCGTAGAACCCTTTATATAAATCATGAATCACCAAAATGGAATTTCTAATCACATGCACTGTAAATCATCTCACAACATAACATGCCTAAGAAAATCGTACACTTCCAGCTATTATAAAAATGACATGTCCCATTTAAAAAAAATTCAAAATTCCTCCTCTTCCCTCCGCTTGTGTGCTCCAATTTCTAAATAACTTATTTAGGCGGTCAACAAAAAAAATGTTAATGCGATAAACATGTCGTGTCCATGAGCCTACTAACAACTAATATCGTAGCAGTTGATTCTTTGTGTATGAGCTACACATAATATTATGTTATTTTTAATTTTGAAATATATGTTCAAAAGTAAGAAAAGATATAGAAGTTATATCCATACATTATTTGTGTTCCACACATTATTTGTGTTTGAAGAAAGTAATAATGTGTTTGAAGAAAGTTGGCGATAAGTTTTGTGTTTATGAACCAGTTATCTAAGTTTCCAAATTTTGTTAATATAATGTTAATTTCAATCATTCATTTATTACTATTTATATTTACATTTTATTTTAATGGAACGAATATATATGTACATTGTATTTTAATGAGGCAACAATTGTTTAGATTGGACTTTTTCGTGCAGAAGAAACAATGGTTTAATAAAACCCACAAATGGATTTGTAAAACCCAACAATCACTTTGCTGAACACCCCTTTTACACAAAATATAGACTCCTTCCCTATCGGAACCAAAAAGCCTTTGAAAAAAATTAAAAATGAGGTTTTTTCCTTTCAGGACCCAAAAGCCTTCAATAATGTTAAAACTATGCTTTAATGCCTTTTCAACCAATTATATGCATTACCGTTGCGGATCTAGATCTGACCAATTGGACGGTCAGGACCCAATCGTAGTATCGCGATCGGATTCCACTGGCTCCCAATTATCGCGCTATGGAGGTAGGATTCGATATCGCTATCGCTATCGGTGATTTACAATGGTCACTTTAATATATATCTGCCTCCCCACTAAACTTCTGATGCGATATCCTTACAGATCCGATAGGCTATCCAATCGCACCTATATTGGTTCAGGTCTAGGTATGTCGCGCTATCAGAATTCAACGATTACAAGCTGGTTCCCTTCCTTTGTAGCAATGCAATTATAGATTAGACCCGATAAGGTCCAAAAGTGCAATTTATAATATTTCAAGTTCGCTTCAATGAATTCACTAAGTGTTTAGCGTGATTTTCCAGTGTTAATGGCTTTCAGCGATGCAACAAAGGAATGCATAGGGGTAATGTGGTTTGGGATTCTATTGACCCAATGGGTATTCAAACCCTCCGTCTAAAAGATTTTAAGTCCAAATTCTATGTTTAAATGTATTTTGAGCCTGATACTTAGTGTATTTGGGTTTTTCTTCCTCCGAAACCAAAACAATGGATTGCGCTCACCAATCGATCCCTTAACACCAAATCTCCATTAAAACATATGAAAAACATAGGCCAACATCAATATTATCTGAATTTAGAGGAAAACCAAGCATTTGAGGCCTCCACGGGCCAGTTATAGAATGATGCACACAATACTATTTTATTCACAATAACAATACAGAGTCTTGGCCTTAGGCCAGATTATACAGGGAAAAAGACCTTTGTCTCCAAAAAAAATGCATTCCAAACAATCGCTCTATCTATCACTCCAATCCACCTCTCGCTTATTACATTTCCTTCCTTTTATCAATTGACAAACGCTCTAACCATATCTAACAACAAATCTCTATTTTTAATAGATCTAACAACAATCTTCTAAATCCTAGCTCTTGCTAACAATCTCTATCTCTGAATCTAAAATAAGATAGTCTCTAACTTATTACAATAATGAATGATAACTAATTTCTTGAGAGATCTAATCCTCTTAGTAAAGACTGCTTTTTACCAACCAGGTCAATGAATTTCAACCTCTTCTAGCCACAACATGTGAACAAGTTTTCACATTGCTGACTAAGTCTGGATGCTCCTATGTCAGACTCTCGGGGAAGAAAAGAATTTTCCTTTAAACTTTCAGGACTTGCTCCATACTTCTACAGTTCTGATGTAGTCAACCAACTGCAATATTTCACTTGCTGTCCTTTCCACTTAACTAGATATTGGAAATAATTCTGCCCTCTGGTTTTCTTGGAAATAGCTTCAACTTCTTTCTTGACTACCTTTGGTACAGGTTCCTCCAAGTTCACAGTTTGAACTTCATCACCTACAACTTCTTTTTGCAACTTTGTCTCTGCCTCTCTGAATCGATATAAGTCTGCAACATTAAAAGTGGGGGATATCCTAATCGCTTTTGGCAACTCAATCTCATATGCATTGGTTGAAAATTTTCTTATAATTTTACAAGGTCCTATATTTTTCATCTTCAGTTTGTTTATTAGGAAATCTTTCTTTCCTCAAATGCACCATCACTAAGTCTCCCACTTGTAACTCTTTCTCTCTCCTTTTCAGATCTTCCCTCTGCTTGTATTTACTGCTGCTTTCCTGCAGTTTACCTTTTAATTCTTCATGTAATCTCTACTTCTGTTCCAGCAAACTCTTTTACGCTTCCACTCCTGGATTCCTATTTTCCCAAATCTCTAAGTTCATACACTCCTCTTGGATGTATTCCAAATACCATATGAAATGGACTCATTCCAGTGCTTCGGTTTGGTGTATCATTGTAAGAAAACTCAGCTTAAGCTAATGCTAGATCCCATTGTTTGGGATTTTGATATACTAAACTCCTTAATGTATTTCCCAAGCCCCTGTTCACTACTTCAGTTTGTCCATCTATTTGAGGATGGTATGCTGAACTAAAACTGAGGTTAACACCCAGTTTCTTCCAAAGTGTCCTCCGTAAATGCCCTACAAACTTGGTATCTCGATCTAATACAATACTTATAGTTAAACAATGCAATCTTACAATCTCCAAAAAGAATAAATTAGCTATGTTTATTGCATCACTAGTTTTCTTACAAGTAATAAAACGTGCCATTTTAGAAAATCTATCTACTACAATATAAATTGAATCATTTCCTCTTTCATTTTTTGGTAAACCCAGAACAAATTCCATGGTCAACGCATCCCATGGTTGGTTTAGTATGGGCAAAGGCTGATACAATCCTATATTCTGACTCCTTCCTTTTGCATGTTGACATACTCTACATTTCTCAACAAACTATTTAACATTAGTTTGCATTTTGGGCCAATAATAGAAACCATTCACCTGAGCAAATGTTTTATCTTCTCCAAAATGACTAGATAACCCTCTACTATGTTTCTCCTTGATTATGTTCTCCCTCGTGGAACATTTGGGAATACATAATGTGTTGCTTTTAAATAATAGGCCTCCTTGAATGAGGTAGTCCATCCACTGACTTCTGTTATGGCTCATTGGATTCTGAACTATTGTGTAGATATTTCTAAAATCTTCATCATCCTTGTACATTTATATCATTTCCTCAAACCGTACAGCACCCACTTTGAAATTTTTCATATTAAAACTCACCCTGCTCAATGCATCTACTACTTTATTAGACTTACCACTGTTATGCTTAATTACAAAAGTAAAACTTTGTAGAAATTCTACCCATTTGGCATGCTTTTGATTCAACTTCGGCTAGTTATTGATAAATTGTAAGGCATGATTGTTGAAATATAAGATAAATTATTTTGGGAGAAAGTAATGTCTCCACTTTTTCAAAGCCTACACAATAGCATAAAACTCCTTGTTATAAGAAGAATATTTCTTCTTTGCATGATTCAATTTCTCATTGAAATATGCTATTGGCCTTTGCTCCTGACTGAGAACTACACCAACTGCAACTCCACTTTCATCTGTTTCTACTTGAAAGACTTTCTCAAAATTTGGCAATGCTAAAATTGGCTCCTTTGTGATCTTCTTCTTCAACAAATTAAAGTTTTTGTCTACTACTTCTGTCCATTGAAATGGATGATTGATCTCCTTGACTGTCTCAAGTATTGGTGCACAAACTTGACTAAAACATCTTGTAAACTTTCTGTCAAAACTTGTAAGTCCATGGAAGCTTCTTACCTCAAATACGCTTCTAGGAGTAGGCCAGTTCGAAATTGCTTGGACCTTTTCTAGATCCATCTTCAAGTCCTCTTTGGAAACTACAAACCTCAAGTACACCAGCTCCTCCTTCATGAAACTACACTTCTTCAAATTTATTAGTAGTTTCTCTTTCTGCAGAGTTCTCAAGACTAACTTAAGATGTTCTAAATGCTCCTGTTTACTTTTGCTAAAAACTAGAATATCATCAAGGTAAACAATGACAAATTTACCTGCATACTCCTTCAAGACTTCATTCATTAGTCTCATGGCCATGCTGGGTGCATTAGTGAGCCCAAAAGGCATCACTAACCACTCATACAATCCACTATTTGTTTTCAAGGCAGTTTTCCATTCATTGCCTTCCCAAATCCTTATCTAATGATAGCCGCTCTTCAAATATATCTTAGTAAATTATCTGGATCCACTTAAACAGTCCATTAAATTGTCCATTCTTGGTAAAGGAAATTTGTATCTAATCATGATGTTGTTGATAGCTCTAGAATCTGTGCACATGCGCCATCCTCCTCCCTTCTTCACACTAAGTACTGTTGGCATAGCACATGGACTGATACATTCTCTAATCATCGCCTTATCCATTAATTCCTATACTTGCCTTCCAACTTCTACATTTTCTTGAGGAGTTAGTCTATACGTAGCTTTATTTGGGAAGCTTGCTCCTGGTATTAAGTCAATGTGATGACTAATACTTCTAATTAGTGGTAAGGCATTCAGTAATTCATCCAGAATGATATTAGCAAATTCATCTAACAAAACTTTAACTTCTTCAGGTAGATCATGTAAATTTGTGGAGGTTAAGATTACCTTTGGCCTTCCTACGATAGCAAAATGCAACTCCTCACTTTTCACTACCTCCTGTAGCAACTCTTTCCCACTTATCAACATAATACTATTTCTAGGTGTTCCTTTATCAAAATCATTCTTCAATGGCAACAACGTGTGCTCAGTTCCATATTTCTCTATGGTATACGTGTTTATCCTCCTGTCATGAACCGCTTTCCAATCAAACTGCCACGATCTCCCCAATAATATATGGCATACATCCATGGGCATTACATCGCATAAAATCACATCTTTACACATACCAATTTGTATCTCAACATTGCATTCTTCTGTCACAATGACTTGATGCCCTTTCTGTAACCAAAACGCTCTGTAGGGTGCAGGATGTACTGTCTTTGATAACCCAAGCTTATCCACCATCTCTATGGACACATGATTTTCATTGCTTCCACTATCAAGTATTACTTTACAACACTTACCTTTTGATTTATAGGTGGTTCTGAACATGTTCTTCCTTTGCGCAGGCTCTCCAGTCTCCTTCTCTGCTCTCAGCAAAGTTCTTCTCAATAACAATGATTCACCTTCTTCAGGGGGTTCTTCCTTTTCCAAAATCCAAGGTGGTTCTAGTTTTGCCTCAACCACATTTGCATTCCTCTTATTTTATGGTTTATTATGAGGAAAATCCCATGACATGTGTCCCCACTCTCCACATATATAACATCAAACATCTCTTCCTTGCCCTCTTCCTCTAGGTGTGAATCTTCCTCTGTTAGTTTCACCCCTCTGTGGTGGTCTGCTACTTGAGCTTCTTGCTTCATGGTGATACTATTGTCCTCTTGATATGGTAGCTCCTCTACCTCTTTCTGAGCATTTTCCTCCATTCATTTGACTCTATTTCCTCAAGATCTTCTTTTCTACCTTCAAACTTTCTTGATATGCATCCTCAATAGTTTTCAGACTTAACAAGCTAGTCTCATCTTGTATATTATACCTTAACCCATTTATATATGTAACTATCTTTTCCTCATCATCCTCTACATGCCCTTCTCTAATACTCAGTCTATAAAATTATTTTGTATACTCCTTAAAAGACATTCCTTTCTACTTTAAATTTTGCAGTTGCTTAAAAAGATTCAAATGATAGTCTTTAGGCAAAAACTTGGCTTTCATTTTGCTTACCATTTTGTTCCACTGCTTGATCTTGGATATCCCTTTCCTCGTTCTTGATGTTTGTACCTTGTCCCTCCAGATGGCTGCATGACCCTTTAATTTGGTGACCTCAAACTCCACCATCTTCTTCTCCTCAACCTCTTCATAGTCAAAGTATTGGTCTATGGATCTGATCCAATCCATAAGCTCCTCTGCATTCAGTCTCCCTTCATACATAGGGATCTCCACCTTGGGTTTTCCTCCTACTTTTTCTAGCATCTTCATGACCTTAGTAGTCTCAATGTCTTCCTCTGCTTCCTCTACTTCAGTAACAGATTCTTCTGAAGAGATCTCAGCTCCTTCATCAGGCGCTTTTCTCTGAGCAATCTCAATTGTGTCCATTCTTGCACGCACACTCCACACCTCTTCCAATAGAGTTACATTTGGATCTGGTCTTCCTCATCCAATTCCTCTCCTTGGTGGCATCTTCGCCGCAAACAACTCTTTATTCTACTCTGATACCAAAAATGGTGCAACGGAGACAATGGTTTAATAAAATCCACAAATGGATTTGTAAAACCCAACAATCACACCACTAAACACCCCTTTTACACATAATATAGGCTTCTTCCCTATCGGAACCAAAAACGCTTTGAAAAAGCTTAAAAACGAGGTTTTTTTCCTTTTGGGACCCAAAAGCCTTCAGTAATGTTAAAACTGTGCTTTAATGCCTTTTCAACCAATTATATGCATTAGTGCTACGGATCTAGATATAACTGATTAGACGGTCAGGATCCAATCGTAATATTGTGATCAGGTTCCACTGACTCCCAACTATTGCACTATGGAGGTATGATGTGATATCACTATCACTATCAACAATTTACAATGGTCGCTTTGACATATATCTGCCTCCCTAGTAAACCTCTGATGTGATAGTTGTTATCACTCAAGTTGTTCCCTGCTTCCTAAAGGGAATATGGCCGAGGTAACCACTAACAAGTCTTTTAGTTACAGGTCCTAGCCTACCTGCAACTAGGGAGGGCTCTCTCTTTATAATTTAGCTTTGTTGGTGGGTGATTTTAGGCTAGTTATGGTGTACTGATTTTGTTTTAAATTTGGTTGGTTGGTGAATTCAAAGAGAGCTGAGATATAAGTTACGGAATAGTTTGGGCCAATGGGTAATGGAGTTCATGACTATGTACTGCTGAAGTATGTTTCTGAAGAAAGAGTATTGCTGCAAAGCTAGATAGGCATTTGTTAAACAATTTTTTAAGATCAGCTAATGAAGTTATGGAATTAGTGAGTGAAAGGCAATTAAGAATCTTCCACTATGCTAACAAGGGGAGAAATGAAAGTATTGTTTAAGAGCAGTTAAGAATTCCTAAACAATATTCACAGTGAGAGAATTAGTTTAAACATGAGCAATTAAGAATTCATATCCATGGCTAATCCAGAAGAAAAACATATTTTGGAACAGGGATTGAGCCATAGGGTGTATTCAAACAAATCCTGAGCTATTCTTTTTTCCTATTTACTATGATCATGAACATATGTGAATTTTTGCATACACAGAAAGACAAGAACATGGTTAGAATAACTTATTGTTCCATTAAATGACACAGGAATTCTGCAACATAACACAGTCCTTCATTTCCACCTTCAGACAGTATAGGACCAGAACTCCACTTAGCAATTTGTATTTAGCAAAGTTCTGAGATATACAATGCAGCTCTTCTGAGAGAGTTTCACTACAACCGACCCTCAATACGTTCTATGAGGGGATATATATACAAAAATAGGATACAAAATATCTAGATAGTGAGTTATTGTGCAATAAATTACACCACCAACTCTCTTACAAAAAGTAAATGAAATAAATAGCTATAGCAATTAATGTTGATATGGCATCTGTCTTTCTGTCAGACAAATTTTGACTTTTTGGATCAGCAAAGTTGGTTGTAGCTGTGTCTTTAAATCTGCGTTTATTGAGTCTGTTGTCTGAGTGCTTTGATGAGTCACTGTACTGATGCTTCCTATGATATCCGCGTGCTTGATTCTCTGCTGACCTGTACTGCGACTGAGATATGAATTTTGACAAAAAGGAATAATATACTCGGATCACCTGGGCAGTACTTCCAGCATTGCCTGCCACCAATCAGCTGGAGGCAGCTGATGTCTCCTTATTTTTATGAGCGTTTCATCTGCTTCAGTATATCTGTAGAAATTTGGAGGCACTTCAAACAGATGATTAATCTCATGCTCAATAAAAAATAAATTCTCTAATTTGTCATACAGAGACTGCCTAGAGGGAGGCTCTGCTTCTTTTGTGGAGCTGGTGGATGATGTGATCTGATTTTCAACATAATTATTGATCCTTGTGATGTATTGATCATATGACAGCAGTTGTCTAGTACCAGTCACTAGGCTAGGCAATCCTTTATCTTGCAATGCTGTTATCTTTGCCCTGAATTCATCTATTTCTGCCTTCATATCCTAACATTTGCTTTCTAGAGTTTGAGTGAAATTTCTTAAAGTCGGCACTTTTTTGGCTGTCAGGATAGTGTCTGTTCTACTATTTATTTCCAGTGCTGCCAATTCCTCCTTAGTGTGAGTATTGAGGAAATGTATCATTTTATTAGCCCGCTCAGGCATGATCCCCAGTGCTGTTCTGGCCTTGTGTATTTCAACATGAGCTATGCCTATTAGTTCGATTTGCTCATGTATTGCCTGTATTGACCTCCATTGGTCATGGATTGATTGGCCAATTTTGGCCCATATGATCTTCTTGATTTCTGTTAGAGTTTTGCCTAGAAGCAATTCTTTTTCCAAGGCTTTCACTTTGGCTTCTAAGGCCTTTATCTCTCTTTGCTTCTCTGCCACTGTCATTTTGGACTTATCATAGCTGGCCTCTAGCTTGGCCAGTCTTTCTTTGGCTTCATTAATTTCTGTCACTTGAACCTCAAGTTCCTTGAAAGCTTTCATTAAGTCCTCCATGCTCATGCTTGATTCTGCTGCTGCTGTGGCTTCTG
This sequence comes from Pinus taeda, assembly GCA_000404065.3. Classification (NCBI taxonomy): domain Eukaryota; kingdom Viridiplantae; phylum Streptophyta; class Pinopsida; order Pinales; family Pinaceae; genus Pinus; species Pinus taeda. The sequence continues at coordinate 140,627 of APFE030023024.1, read as the reverse complement.
TTGCTGATGTGGCTGTGGTAGGTGCTGGAATGGCAGGAGGCGCTGCTGCTGCTTGTGTAGGAGGAGCAGGGCCAAGAGTTGTAGAAGTTTGAGGGGGTTGGGAGGTTGACTCCCATTGCTTGTCCTGCAATGCTTTTTCCAATTCTGCTTCCATTTGTAGTATTCTCTGATTCATCTTCAGAAGCAGATCCATGGTCTCATCAACTTTCTTTTCCTGTGCAAGTTCTGTTGTTTGAGGGTGAATGGTTGGAGGCAGTTTTGCCTGCTTTCTTAGTGCAACAATGTCATCCTCCTTTTTCTTCATAAGGGCCTTAATACCCTTTGGATCTTTAGGATCATGTCC
>APFE030023024.1:107056-138449 GCA_000404065.3 Pinus taeda | reverse complement strand
AATATTGCTTCCCTGTTCAGCCTTAGCAGTTGGTCATGTATCTTGTTGGAAATAAACTTGGCATAGTTGTATTTTATAACAGGGGGCTTCCCAAGGCTATATGCAGATAACAAGACCAACACAGTTTCATCAACATGTTCATTTGTGGAGAAACCCAGCACAGAGGATATCATGTCCACCAACAGCTTGCCTACCTCATTGAAATTTTCATATGGGAAAGGAGGTGGCCCAGTAGGTTGGCAGTCTGCTCTCATGAAAGTTTTGGCAACTGTAGCAATCTCAATGCTAGAGAGATTGGAGCCCTCATCCAACAAGTACTTTATGGAAAAAGGGTAGAGCAGCTGTGTTTGCTTGAAATTTAGCATCTGATTGATGGAATCAGGAGTAATGTAAAAGAGTATGTTCCCAAATGGAGACTTAACAGCTCTGAATTTTTGGTCATAATTCTCAACACAGAGGTGAATGACTTCAGGAAAGATATTCATAGAAGGCAAGAAATAGATAGGCAGATTTGACTCCTAGATGCCATACATGTCACTGTTGTCCAAGTGATTGACTGTTCCTCAGTTGGCAGAAGGTCTGCAAGTGGTTCCTCTCTGCCACAAAATCTGCAATGAGGAAATCATTGTCTACTAGAGGCATTGCTTCAAGCTCCTTGCTGGGTGGATTAATAGGAGCAACATCTAGAGCTGATGGAGTGGCAATGTTTAAACCTTACTGGATTAGTTCTTGAGCTTAGGATTAGTGAGAAGGCTGAAGACTGCCCACTGAATTTGTGTTTGGGAGTGAGTAGTTCTGAGAGTTTTGAAAAGACTTTTCACAGGGTTGATGAACTGTGGGGCACTCTCTGGAAAAACCAAAGTGTTTTGAGCTAAGTAGCTGGGATTTTGCAGAGGGAATTCTGATAAAAGGGATCAGTGTGCAGCTATATGAACTTTAGCCGGTAGCTCGGCTTTTAAAATCATTTCTTAACGGTGAATTTCGTAGAAGGGCACGGGTTTGCAGAGCTTTGTGGTGCAGGGATTTTACCAAGTTTTTAGGTAGTTTTTAGCAGATAATTCAACTGTGAGGAGCTTTGTAGAGATTTTTTACAGGAATTTAGGAGAAAAATGGCACAAACAGTGGTGAAATAGGTCGACTGTGGTAAATACCTATTTTTTTCAGTGCCGAAGGTGTCAAGTTGGAACAATGGCGAGCAATTTGAGTCGAATTTGAGGGCGGCAGCAGCTTGGGTGAGTAAATTCTCGATTTGGGCAGCAAAACGACGTATTCCGCATGCACAGCGCTCCCAAACGATCAATGAAAATGACACAAAATGGCCATTTTGCGAAATTTTATGAAAATTTGGGACTTTTGGCGCTTTTGGCGCTTTTCGGTGATGACGTCAGCATGACGTCATCGATCAGCCCGGGTACAGCAGGGTGACGTGGCGGCTGACATGGGTGGGCACGTGGCGGTGACACGGTGGTAGGGCATGCGGGAAGATGGGCGACGTGGAGGCGAAGTGGAGCAGCGGTGGCGGACGAGGGTGTTGACGTCATGCTGACGTGGGTATGACGTCACCGGGGGGGCAGGCGGTTTGTGGTTTCCCCGGAACACACTTGAGTGGTAAGCGGTAAGAGGGGTGGGGGCTCTGAACAACCTGGGCGGTTGACGCGTGGCGGGGGTATGGCAGTGAAACCGCCAATCCCCCAGACGCTAAACCTCTGCCTACTCTCAGGTGAGATTGACCGCCCACCGTTAGATCTGTGGGGCCGACGATCGAATGGTTGGTGGCGTATGCGACGTGACAACAGTTTATGGCTACGGGGACCCTCCCGATTAAAATAATAAATTAAATAAATCGCGCGCGGTGTGGGTTTGGACTTAGGGTTAGGCTAATGTTTAGTTATATGCGCCCGTTCATATGTTTTATTTAAAAAACATTATAAACCAAAACTTTAGTGCGGAAGGGGTAAGAGGGGTTTATGAGGGCGGGGACTATGGATTTTTAATTTTTAACCAAAGTTTTCGATTAAAACCCATAGTTTAGGGTGGTGGAGGGTTAATATTAGCCCCTGATGGATTAATATTCCCCAAGAGATGACTGTATAGCCATATTGCTAGGGGGAGGGTATTTATATAGATTTTTTTGGGATTTTCATATAGATATTTGTAGAATTAGGGAAGGGGAATGCTTAAGGAGCTAAATAATACATTAGTTGTTAATATGACATTGTGAGGTAAATGTGTAGGGGAAAATGCTAAGCTTTAAGAAGTAAAACTTAGGGATAGAAGATGAGTGGAATTGAGAGTAAAGATTTTTACACAAGAAATGTGGCTTCTTTTCCTTAAATGAACTTCATCATTTGACCTGGTACTTAGTCATGGAATGAAGTGAAACAGGAGACTTGGGCAGATCCCAAGGTCCTTGGGGAATGTTAATAAATGATGTTTGGGGAAAAGGGGGAAATTAGACATGCTTCCATTGTTATGTTATCAAACCTCTGCCATGGTGCCAATACCCTGAATGGGATGGGTCCTTCTATTGATAAGCCAACTGATGATGACCCCTTCACTTCTACAACCTTACACTACTTACCCATCCTAGCAATCCTAACATTTTTTCTTCACTTGAATTGGGTGCACTTGAATTAGCAGACCCTGATTGTTCTCTTCTCTTTTGACTGCCCTCCTATCTAAATCTACCCTTATTTCTTCTAAGGACCCAGATTAAGCAGTTGGGCTCCTTCATTTCTCTACCTAGCTAGTCATCTGCCAAGCTTGAGCTGTTTGGACAGGAATCATTCTCTATTCCGCAACAAGCAATTTAAACATGGCATGGTCCAACTTAAACTGTTGGGCCATCCATTAAGTATGATGAGCAACAGTATTTGTAGACTGTGGAGCTGCCAAAAAGATAGTAGTGGAATTTTGACTGACCACTTTCCTGGTCTTTAATTTGGGGTTCATTTTCACTATTCTTTTGACCAATTGATTTTCTTGCCTTTTGATTATTCTTTTAAGGCATACCCTCTTTTCATTTTTTTAATTTTTCTAGTATGTACACAAAATATGGAACCTTTGCAGCATGCAATGATGGACATATTTAGCCCTTCCACTGTCAATCATGAAAGATGAAACCTATTGGTATAGGAACCTAACAGTGGCTCCACTTGGGGATGGCCTTTCCTGGAGGAAAGCCAAGAACAGCAGGTCAGATGGCCTTATTTTTCTATCCTTACTAGAGTGAATCCTATTTACTGTGGACACCTTTGATCTGAATCCTATGAACTTGTATGTAATGTCCTTTGACCTCATTTGTACAAGAATTACCACTTTGTGTCTTGCTGGCCTGTATCATTGTTTATCATTGGTTCTCTGTTCTGTAGACCTTCCTCAAATTTGTTTGTGGAACTTTTCAATCATATATGCAACCTTTGATATAGTTTGTTGATCTCTCTTCAAAATTTGTTGTACTTGTTCCTTTATCTATCTGCTGTAAAAAGAAAAATGCTGAAAATACACATATTTATGTATAGTATGTGATTGTACTATGCTCATGGATCATAATAGTGCTTGAGCATTCTCCCATTCACTGGGCCTTCCTCATTATTTGAACCATCCAGACTCTTTAGAAAAAAGGTGTTATTGCCTTGCACAACTTGAATTACAAATGGTCCTTTCCAAAGAAAGTCAAATTTGCCATGTTTCCCTTTGTCTTCCCTCCTACAGTCCCATTTCAATACTTTGCTTCCTATGAAAAAGTCTTCATCTTTTGTTCTTTTGTCAAATATCTTTTTTAGCTTCTCTTGTAGAACCTGGGTTCTATGATACACTTCTTCCCTTGTTTGCTGCAAGTGAATTGTTTGATTGATCCTCCTCTGGATGTCATTGGGTTCAACTTGTATTTCCTGCAGCAATTTGATCAGAGGGACCCCAAGAGATGATGGGAACACAACTTCCAGGCCATATACCAATTCATATGGACTAGTACCAATAGATATTTTGGTGGTCAATCTATCTGCCCACAGTGCATTTACCAGTTTCTTATGCCAATTCTTTTTGTTCTCCTCTAAGACCTTTTTGATAATATTGATGAGGCTTTTATTGGAGGACTCAACTAGGCCATTGCCTTGAGGGTAATAGGCTGTTGAATGACCTAGGGTAATATGATATTTGTGACAGAAGCTGATCATTCTTTTGTATTTAAAGGCAACTGCATTGTTTGTTATGATCTTCTCTGGGCAGCCAAATCTAGACAAGATATTGGTTTCTAGGAATTGTATGATAATTGAGTCATTTGCTTGTCTACAAGGTATGGCCTCTATCCATTTGGTGAAGTAATCTGTAGCTGTCAAAATCCATCATATGCTGGCCCTTGAGGATGAGGGGTGAATTCCCCAATGAAGTCTAAGCCCCATTGTTGAAATGGTTTTTCAGTTGAAATGGGCTTGAGGGGTAAAGGCAACAACTTTTTCTTCCCTTCAAAGATCTGACATTTATGACATGACATCACAAACTTTTTGGAATCAGCAAACAGGGAGGGCCAATAAAATCCAGCCCTCGGGATTTTATCAGTGGTCGATTTCCAATATAAGTGTCCTCCACAATCTCCTGCATGAAATTATCTAAGGACTTTATCAGTTTCATCTGAAGTTAGGCAGTTAAGCAGGATACCTTCATGATTTTTCCAAAATAAAACATTATCTATGATACAAAACTTTAAAGCTTTCATTTTCAAAAATCTCTTTTTGGTTCTGGATAACCCTGGAGGAGCTTGCAGGTTTAATAATACAAAACATATGTTAGCATACCAAGGTGATTGTAAGAAGGCTTGATTGATCTGTGGAGTTTCCATCTCTTGTTCGTTATCCAGTTCATTGATGTCAAGGGCTTGGAAATTGGTTTCAGTCATTAGTTTAGCTAGCCCTTGTTCCTTTATAAGTTTTGTTGGCTTAATCTCTATGTCATATTCCAAAATGTGGGCTATCCATTTGCCCCTCTTACCTTCAATTCCCTCTTGAGTTAAAATGTCTTTGACCACTGCATTGGGCACATATGCAACTATGTGAGAGTACAAGATATAAACTCTGAAATCTTTTATGGCTTTGACAAGGGCATATGCTTGCTTTTCCATGATTTGGTATTTGAGTGGGGCATCTCTAAGGGTTCTATTGAAAAAGGCAATAGGTTTTTCACATCCCAAGTCATCCTTTTGTAATAAGACAGCAGCAATTGTATGCTCAGAGGCAAAGGAGAAAATTATGAAGTCTCTATCAAATCTAGGGCTTGTAAGAACATGTGTTTTTGTTAAAGCTATCTTGATTTCCTCAAAAGCATGTTTGGATTCAATGCCATTTGACTTTGGCATCTTTCTTGAGCATATTGTTCAACAAGATTATTAGGTCAGCCAAGTTAGGAATAAATATTCTTAGGAAAGTAATCTTTCCTAAAAAGGCTTGTAATTCTTTGATGTTTCTTGGATGAGGGACCTGAAGGATAGCCTGAATCCTATCAGGGTCAATTCTTATGCCATCTCTTGAAATTATATGACCTAGGAGTTTGCCTTTTTCCAGGCCAAATAGTGATTTCTTTGGGTTCAAAGATATGCCATAGTTTCTGCAAATTAAGAACACTTGTCTAAGATGTTTTAAATGTTCTTGGTTTGATTTTGAGAAAGTTGTAAGATCATCAAGGTATATGACTAAGAAATCATGGATTTCTTTAGCGAAGGCTATGTCCATTTCCCTCTGAAATGTGGCTCTAGCGTTCTTGAGTCCAAAAGGCATTTTGACATATTTAAAGGTTCCCCAAGGTGTAGTAAAAGTTGTTTTATCTTGATCATGCGGGTGAACTAGAATTTGATTGAATCCTGAGAAGCCATCCAATAGTGAGATACTTGAAGCTCCCACTACCCTCTGTAAGATGTGATCCATTTTTGGCAAGGGGTAGTGGTCTTTGAGAGAGACTTTGTTCAAATTTCTCAGATCAACACAAAGTCTTATCTCCCCAGTTTTCTTTCTTGTCGGTACAAGGTTTGAAATCCATTCAGAAAATATTATGGGTGCAATGATTCCAGTTTCATACATTCGTTTTACTTCCTTTTCAATTAGGGGAAGAAGGACTTGATTCACTCTCCTCAACTTCTGTTTAAAGGGTTTCTGTTTTTCTTTCAGGGGTATTGTGTGTTGAATAACCGAAGTATCATATGATTTGAGGTCCTCATAACTCCAGGAAAATACATCTTGAAACTCTATGAACAGCTTAATATATTCTGATTTCTTATCAGGAGGTAAGGTTCTAGAAAGCTTTATCATTTTCAGATTTTCAGTGGTCCCAATATTACACTCCTCAATTTCTGCATTTATGGGTTGCATATTTGGTTTCTTAGGGATGTCATTTGAATCAAAAATGTCTTCTAAAGGAGTAAGGCCTGTGGGCAGGAAGTTATCGTTTAGTTGAATTACTTCAGATTCTTCAATAATTTCATCAAGATCTGCTAGTTTTAGCTTCTGTAAATTGGCAGAGTCAAAAGTTGTAGGATGTAACATCAGATTTGCTATTTTAGCTGATATACTTGTCTTAAGTTCATCAATTTGGTGTTGATCATCCCTAATGCTTGTGTCTATGTTTAAGTTTGAGAATTCTTCTTTCATGGTCAAAAAATTATTTATCTGAGTATCATTCTCAAATACTTGCCAATTATCTACATTGTCTGGGACAGAAGGCATATGTTTAATCTCAGCAGTCAACTGGTGGTTAGGCCCAAAAGGAAGTTTACAGGTGCTTGCAAAAGTTGCCAGACTATGAGCATGTAAATTGTGGCTTCTAGGTATTTTGGTGAGCTGATATTCCAAGAAGCTATTTGGAAAGTCTGTCACTGCTATCCTATAAGACCTTAGCCTGGGATCATTTGTGACAAAAGTTCCCTTTATCTGTTGTATAATTAGATCTGAGTCACCCAAAATGGAAACTTGGGTCACACCAAGACTCCTGATCAGTTTGAGACGTAGCAAAAGGGCTTCATATTCGGCCATGTTGTTTGTACATCTGAAGTTAAGCCTATATGCATGAACTAGAGCGTGGTCATTTTGAGTATTGTGTATCCAAACACCTGCCCGTGCTCCTAGTTTGTTTACTGACCCATCAAATTCTAAATACCACAAGATCTCTTGATCAATGTTCCTTTCAATAGATTTACAGATTTGTTTAGTGGGCTGGTCTAGCTTTGGTGATTCTTGAGATACATTAACAGACTGTGTTGGGTTGATAACGTCAGTGATCTTTTGATCTTGAGCAGTGGATTGTTCATTTATGTGCCTGGTTTTTGTTGTTTTTAGGAGCTTGACCTCAGTTTTGGGACACATATCAACATTGTACAATATGAATGATTCCATGTCTGAATGAATGGAGTAGATTGGGAAGTTTTGGGGCTTCTCCTGACTGCTGACCACATATTTCATCAGTTTCTCGGTATAATCTTTTTGGCTGGCCAAAGACTGAAATTGTGGCATATGACATGTCTAGTTGCAGAGATCCTTGGAATTTGGCACCCCATGATATTGATAAAAGCATACCATATTTGGGTGGAATGTCAGCTACTACCACATCCCTTAAAATTGACAAGGCCTAAACATCTTACCTGGCTGGAATGAAATGAAAACAAATCTTTATAGGGTCTGGTGATGTCTAGATCAAGTTTTTCCATTACTGATTTGGGCATTAGGTTATGAGAGGCCCCTGAGTCAAACATGGCATTGTGTAGCACTTTGTCATGAATGTTTAGGCTGACATAAAATGGAGGGATACCTCCATCCACTGATTTGCCATTGACTTCTGAGCCAAAAATCAGCTCTGGCTGATCATCCAGAATATTAACTGCATCCCTATTCTCTGGTACATGTAATGATCTATTGATTTGTTGTCTGAAGACCTCATGTTTGGCTAGTTCAGAAAGAGGAATGGCTATTTTCAGTTTGCCAATTTCTGTTTCTAAATTAAAAGGCTTTTCCATATGAACTTTTATATTGTGAGCAGCAAGTTTTTCCTTCTTTGCTGAATTTTGGGTGACCTTGTCATGGTCAGGTACACTGTTTTGGGGTATGCTTGAATTGTGTTTGTTTTCTAGAGGTCTGCCCAAGAGCTTTGTTGGAAGAGATGGTGTAGATGAGGGATTTACTACAGGCTGTATATCAGATACATCTTCCACTGTGACTTCCCTTTGGAGTTTTTTATCTGAGGACTCTATTAAGACAAAATTATCACTAGATTTTTTGGGCAGTTCGGTGTGTGTTTGTTTGGTAGTTTCAGGCACATCTATGGTTCTACTTCTTAACTTTTATTGTTTGTGTACTTCATAGACTGCTGTGTCATACCCTTCTCTGAAATCAAATGACTCACCAGATTTTGTTTGAAATTGTTTGTATTCTTGGGCTTGTTGATCATCTTGTGTTAAGAATACTTGTTGTTCACTGTCGAAACCCATTAGATTGATGTGGGGATCTTCTACTTGTTCACTAGAGGTTGAGGCCTCTACATAGTTTTCTTGAAATGGAGGTCTGATATTCTGATCAGGCCTAGTCCTCCCAGCATTTGGGTTTTGGTTTTTCCTAAAATTGGGATTCCTAGTAGTGTTGCTTGTTTGCCCTTCCCAAGAGGACTTTCTCTCAATGGTCTCAACTCTATCTCCCAACCTCTCCATACCTTTCATGATTGCATCTAGATTTTGCTCAAAAGTTGAGGGTTCCTCTTTAAATGTTGTTCTTCTCTCATTTTTAGCTCTGGTTCTCTTAGCAATCAGGTTTGCCTCCACACTGACAACTATATTTTGCATGTCTACCAGACTTGGAGGTGCTCTTTCTCTTAATTGATATGCCATATCTGAATCAAAACCATCAGGGAATTTGATCAAGGCCAGATCAGGTGGAGGTCTCAGGTTCTAAGGAATGGCGTTGTATACATTGTTGAACCTAACACAATAATATTGAACTGTTTCCTGTGGACCCCTTTTTAAATTATCATACTCTGTTAGTATGTGTAAAGGGTCTTTCTTCTTTTCCCATCTGTTTAAGAATCTTAGGTATAAAGCATCAAGATTGAGTATAGACTGTGCAGCCAAGGACCTACACTAGGTCCTTACATCCCCTGTTAAACTTTGTACAAAAATTTTCATTCTTACATCTTCATCATCTATTTCATAGTTCTCAAAATAGTCCTGCATTCTCTTGGTGTGTTGTTGGGCTGTATAAGAACCACTACCATCAAAGTAAGTGATCTTGCTTTGATAATCTTGGGGCATAGCCCCTGGATTTGCAGGCAAGTGTAAAGGGGCATATCTGTTAGCCATATTTGCAGAGATAAAAGGGACAGCAAGAAGGAGTGGAACAGTTGGAACAACAGGGATAACAGGAGTAAGGTGTGTTGTGGATGAAGGAGTGGGGAAGCTAGTTTGGGAAGTGGATCAAGAACTAGGATAAGTGCGGGTTATGTGAGGATAAAATGATACTTTGGCAGGAGTAGGGATATAGCTCTGTTGAACTGGTTTAGCACCTGAATCTGAGAGCTCTCCTAGCTGCTCTTGCTTCTTCAAGATCTTGGGAATTAAATTGGGGTTTTCAAAGATAGCTGGGGGATTAGGTTCAGGGTTTGACCTAGTGTAATGAGTTTTCTTCTTTGGAGCCAGCTTCTGAGTTTATTTTCTTAATGTTTTATGAGAAACTTATAATCACAGCTTTCAGAGGTACTTCCGAGAAGACTTATCTGAAAAAAGAGGAAGCTTGTTTCCTTTCAAGTGGAAATTTGAAATATTCCCCAGTGGAGACGCCAATGATGTTATCACTCAGGTTGTTCCCTGCTTCCTAAAGGGAATACGGCTGAGGTAACCACTAACCAGTCTTTTAGTTATAGGTCCTAGCCTACCTGCAACCAGAGAGGGCTCTCTCTTTATACTTTAGCTTTGTTGGTGGGTGATTTTAGGCTAGTTATGGTGTACTGATTTTGTTTTAAATTTGGTTGGTTGGTGAATTCAAACAGAGCTGAGATATAAGTTACAGAACAGTTTGGGCCATTGGGAAATGGAGTTCATGACTGTGTACTGATGAAGTATGTTTCTGAAGAAAGAGTATTGCTGCAAAGCCAGATAGGCATCTGTGGAACATTTTTTTAAGATCAGGTAATGAAGTTATGGAATTAGTGAGTGAAAGGCAATTAAGAATCTTCCACTATGCTAACAAGGGGAGAAATGAAAGTATTGTTTAAGAGTAGTTAATAATTCCTTAACAATATTCACAGTGAGAGAATTAGTTTAAACATGAGAAATTAAGAATTCATATCCATGGCTAATCCAGAAGAAAACATATTTAGAAACAAGGATTGAGCATAGGGTGTATTCAAACAAATCCTGAGCTATTCTTTTTCCCTATTTACTATGATCATGAAACATATGTGAATTTTTTCATACACAGAAAGACAACAACATGGTTCAGAATAACTTATTGTTCCATTAAATGACACAGGAATTCTGCAACATAACACAGTCCTTCATTTCCACCTTCAGAAAGTATAGGAACTAGGAACTCCACTAGCAATTTGTATTAGCAACAGTCTGAGATATACAATGCAGCTCTTCTGAGAGAGTTTCACTACAACCGACCCTCAATACGTTCTATGAGGGGATATATATACAAAAATAGGATACAAAATATCTAGATAGTGAGTTATTGTGCAATAAATTACACCACCAACTCTCTTACAAAAAGTAAATGAAAGAAATAACTATAGAAATTAATGTTGATATGGCAGTTGTCTTTCTGTCAAACAAATTTTGACTTTTTGGATCAGCAAAGTTGGCTGTAGCTGTGTCTTTAAATCTGCGTTTATTGAGCCTGTTGTCTGAGTGCTTTGATGAGTCATTGTACTGATGCTTCCTGTGATATCCGCGTGCCTGATTCTCTGCTGACCTGTACTGTGACTGAGATCTGAATTTTGATAAAAAGGAATAATATACTCAGATCGCCTGGGCAGTACTTCCAGCATTGCCTGCCACCAATCAGCTGGAGGCAGCTGATGTCTCCTTATTTTTATGAGCGTTTCATCTGCTTCAGTATATCTGTAGAAATTTGGAGGCACTTCAAACAGATGATTAATCTCATGCTCAATAAAAAATAAATTCTCTAATTTGTCATACAGAGACTGCCCAGAGGGAGGCCCTGCTTCTTCTGTGGAGCTGGTGGAAGCTGTGATCTGATTTTCAACATAATTGTTGATCCTTGTGATGTATTGATCATATGACAGCAGTTGTCCAGTACCAGTCACTAGTCTAGGCAATCCTTTATCTTGCAATGCTGTTATCTTTGCCCTGAATTCATCTATTTCTGCCTTCATATCCTGACATTTCCTTTCTAGAGTTTGAGTGAAATTTCTTAAAGTCAGCACTTTTTTGGCTGTTAGGATAGTGTCTGTTCTGCTATTTATTTCCAGTGTTGCCATTTCCTCCTTAGTGTGAGTATTGAGGAAATGTATCATTTTATTAGCCTGCTTAGGCATGATCCCCAGTGCTTTTCTGGCCTTGTGTATTTCGATATGAGCTATGCCTATTAGTTCAATTTTCTCATGTATTGCCTGTATTGACCTCCATTGGTCATGGATTGATTGGCCAATTTTGGCCCATATGATCTTCTTGATTTTTGTCAGAGTTTTGCCTAGAAGCAATTCTTTTTCCAAGGCTTTCACTTTAGCTTCTAAGGCCTTTAACTCTCTTTGCTTCTCTGCCACTGTCATTTTGTACTTATCATAGCTGGCCTCTAGCTTGGCTAGTCTTTCTTTGGCTTCATTAACTTCTGTCACTTGAACCTCAAGTTCCTTGACAACTTTCATTAAGTCCTCCATGCTCATGCTTGATTTTGCTGCTGCTGTTGTTGCTGCTGTGGATTCTGTTGCTGATGTGGCTGTGGTAGGTGCTTGAATGGCAGGAGGGGCTGCTGCTTCTTGTGTAGGAGGAGAAGGGCTAAGAGTTGTAGAAGTTTGAGGCGGTTGGGAGGTTGACTCCCCTTGCTTGTCCTACAATGCTTTTTCCAATTCTGCTTCCATTTGTAGTATTCTCTGATTCATCTTCAGAAGTAGATCCATGGTCTCATCAACTTGCTTTTCCTGTGCAAGTTCTGTTGTTTGAGGGTGAATGGTTGGAGGGAATTTTGCCTGCTTTCTTAGTGCAGCAATGTTATCGTCATTTTTATTCATAAGGGCCTTAATACCCTTTGGATCTTTAGGATCATGTCCTAGATCATTGATTATGTCTTCCAAAGTTTTTATTCTGTTGTCCTTAGCAGTGGAAGACATCCTTTCCAAATCTAGCTGTGTATTTGTATTCTTTAGTGACTCTTTTAACTAATGGGCCAGCATGGCCCTGTCTGCAAGTGTGGCATACACCATTTCCCCTGTTTGCTTGTGCAGTTCAATTTGATCCATGGGGTGTATGTCCTTGGAGAGGACCTCTAGACTTGTTTTGGTGTAGTCTGCAGATGATCTGGGCTTTGGAACCTTAGGCTTAAGATGAGTAAAAATCATCTTATCCTCCTTGATGTCATATGCTGCCATCAATCTCTGCTGCTTGGAGGGTGTTTTCTTTAAGAATTTTTCATACAGTTGAGCTCTTAGGAGTTCATTTTGGGCCTTGATTTCCATAAAGGTTCCTTTGATTCCAGTTGGTTGCTTGCCCTGCTGCCTGGAAGAGGACACCTCTGTACTTTGCTGCATAGCTTGTTCCTGCTGGAATGAACTAGTGGCAGCCTGCTGGTTGGAATCTCTTTCTCTTCTTTGGCTTTCTACCCTTTCTTCACTGATGTGTTCTTCTTCGGTATGGGGGTCAATTCTTGGCCTCTTGGCCTCCGGTTGCTGTGTTGACCCACTTGGAGGTGTGGGCTCCTCTCTATCTCGTTTCCTGCTTCTCTCCTCATTGCGAGGAGTTTGCAAAACTGGAATTTTCAATGTTTCAGTTTGCTGTGGGGGGGCCTGCCCTTGACTTTCATCTTTTGAAGTGTTGGGCTGCCCTGCCTCTGTCTCCTGCTGTACATGCATCACTTCTTTCCCTTTTGTTGTGGTTGTTGTCATTGTAGATGCTTGCTGGGTGGTCTGTGCAGCTGCAGTAGTGGATGTGCCTTCTCCGAATTGGACTGGTAGCTTGAGTGTGACCTGCTGAAAAGAATCCAAGTTAAGAGTTTTCTCTAAATATTTCACAGTCTGCTCCATTGTCTCTTCCTGAGTTAATTCCTCTACTAATGTACCAGGAACCCATTCATCTTGGTTGGCAAAGTGTTCAATTTGTGGATATGGACAATGTTTATAGGCTAACAGCCTATACTTGACTCTTCTAGCACTCATAAAGCCTTCAAGGTCATAAGGGACCCACCAGAAACTCCTTTTAAGTTTAAGCTGTTGCCCCAGTATTTGATTAGCTTCTTGCCAACCATCTTTCTTGTTCATGATGAAGGGGCCTAGGTGGTCTCTGAATTTGAGATTGGCTTTCTTCTTGGCACTATGAAAGTGTGTAAGATCGGAATTGATGAGTTGCCTATAGTATTCCAAGGCAAATAATCTCATAGGCACATATCTTGGGAGCTTGTAAGGATAGAGCTCACAACCATAGATCCTGATGACTGTGTGGTTTTGGTATAAATAACAATCACCTATTTTGTAATTCCCGAACAGGTGTAAGATTTTCTACATATCTTTTGACAATCTGGCAGGAGGAGTTCTTTTCAAGAGGCATGTGACTGGATAGACAAATTGGTCAATGAATTCACAGTAGGAATAGGGAGAGTTCTGAACTTGATGGAAAACTGAAGACCAGAAGATGACAATCCTCCTCTCTCCCTGTGAATCCAGCTTCTTGATAGGATACTGGAAGCAATCTGTTTGATAGTACATGAACAGGTGATAGATGTATGATGAATATTTGAATATTGCTTCCCTGTTCAGCCTTAGCAGTGGGTCATGTATCTTGTTGGCAATAAACTTGGCATAGTTGTATTTTATAGCAGGGGGCTTCCCAAGGCTATATGTAGATAACAAGACCAACACAGTTTCATCAACATGTTCATTTGTGGAGAATCCCAGCACAGAGGATATCATGTCCACCAGCAACTTGCCTACCTCATTGAAATTTGCATGTGGGAAAGGAGGTGGCCCAGTAGGTTGGCAGTCTGTTCTCATGAAAGTTTTAGCAACTGCAACAATCTCAATGCTAGAGGGCTTGGAGCCCTCATCCAGTAAGTACTTTATGGAAAAAGGGTAGAGCAGCTGGGTTTGCTTGAAATTTAGCATCTGATTGATGGAATCAGGAGTAATGTAAAAGAGTATGCTCCCAGATGGAGACTTAACAACTCTGAGTTTTTGGTCATAATTCTCAGCACAAAGGTGAATGACTTCAGGAAAGATATTCACAGAAGGCAAGAAATAGATAGGTAGATTTGACTCCCAGATGCCATACATGTCACTGTTGTCCAAGTGAGTGTTCCTCAGTTGGTAGAAGGTCTGCAAGTGGTTCCTCTCTGCCACAAAATCTGCAATGAGGAAATCACTGTCTACTAGAGGCATTGCTTCAAGCTCCTTGTTGGGTGGATTAATAGGAGCAACATCTAGAGCTGATGGAGTGGCCATGTTTAAACCTTACTGGATTAGTTCTTGAGCTTAGGATTAGTGAGAAGGCTGAAGACTGCCCAATTAATTTGTGTTTGGGAGTGAGTAGTTCTGAGATTTTTGAAAAGAATTTTCACAGGGTTGATGAACTGTGGGGCACTCTGTGGAAAAACCAGAGTGTTTTGAGCTAAGTAGTTGGGATTTTGCAGAGGGAATTCTGATAAAAGGGATCAGTGTGCAGCTATATGAACTTTAGCCGGGGGCTCGGCTTTTAAAATCATTTCTTAACGGTGAATTTCGTAGAAGGGCACGGGTTTGCAGAGCTTTGTGGTGCAGGGATTTTACCAAGTTTTTAGGTAGTTTTTAGCAAATAATTCAACTGTGAGGAGATTTGCAGAGATTTTTTACAGGAATTTAGAAGAAAAATGGCACAAACAGGGGTGAAATAGGTCGACTATGGCAAATACCTGGTTTTTTCAGTGCCGAAGGTTTCAAGATGGAACAATGGTGAGCAATTTGAGTCGAATTTGAGGGCGGCAGCAGCTTGGGTGAGTAAATTATCGATTTGGGCATCAAAACGACGTATTATGCATGCACAGCGCTCCCAAACGACCAATGAAAATGACACAAAACGATCATTTCACGACATTTTATGCAAATTTGGGACTTTTGGCACTTTTCGGTGATGATGTCAGCATGACATCATCAGTGGGCCCGGGTACGGCAAGGTGACATGGCGGCTGACATGGGTGGCCACGTGGCGGTGACACGGTGGCAGGGCATGCGGGCGGATGGACGACGTGGAGGCGACGTGGAGCAGCGGTGGCAGACGAGGGTGCTGACATCATGGTGACGTGGGTATGACGTCACCCGGGGGGCAGGCGGTTTGTGGTTTCCCCGGAGCACCTTGAGTGTAAGCGGTAAAGGGGGGGGGGGGGGGGGCTCCGAACAACCTAGGCGGTTGTCGCGTGGCGGGGGTATGGCGGTGAAACCGCCAATCCCCCGGATGCTAAACCTCCGCCTACTCTGAGGTGAGATTGACCGCCCACCGTTAGATCTGTGGGGCCGACGATCGAATGGTTGGTGGCGGATGCGACGTGACAGCGGTTTATGGCTACGGGGGCCCGCCCGATCAAAATAATAAATTAAATAAATCGCGCACGGGGTGGGTTTAGACTTAGGGTTAGGCTAAGGTTTAGTTATATGCGCCCGTTCATATGTTTTATTTAAAAAACATTATAAACCAAAACTTTAGCGTGGAAGGGGTAAGAGGGGTTTATGAGGGCGGGGACTATGGATTTTAAATTTTTAACCAAAGTTTTCGATTAAAACCCATAGTTTAGGGTGGTGGAGGGTTAATATCTGCCCCTGATGGATTAATATTCCCCAAGATATGACTGTATAGCTATATTACTAGGGGGAGCGTATTTATATATATATATTTTTGGGATTTTCATATAGATCTTTGTAGAATTAGGGAAGGGGAATGCTTAGGGAGCTAAATAATACATTAGTTTTTGATATGACATTGTGAGGTAAATGTGTAGGGCAAATGCTAAGCTTTAAGAAGTAAAACTTAGGGATAGAAGATGCGTGGAATTGAGTGTAAAGATTTTTACAGAAGAAATGTGGCTTCTTTTCCTTAAATGAACTTCATCGTTTGACCTGGTACTTAGTCAT
This sequence comes from Pinus taeda, assembly GCA_000404065.3. Classification (NCBI taxonomy): domain Eukaryota; kingdom Viridiplantae; phylum Streptophyta; class Pinopsida; order Pinales; family Pinaceae; genus Pinus; species Pinus taeda. The sequence continues at coordinate 122,153 of APFE030023024.1, read as the reverse complement.
GGAATGAAGTGAAACAGGAGACTTGGGCAGATCCCAAGGTCCTTGGGGAATGTTAATAGATGATGTTTGGGGAAAAGGGGGAAATTAGACATGCTTCCATTGTTATGTTATCAAACCTCTGCCATGGTGCCAATACCCTGAATGGGATGAGTCCTTCTCTTGATAAGCCAACTAATGATGACCCCTTCCCTTTTGCAATCTTACACTACTTACCCAACCTAGAAATCCTAACATTTTTTCTTCACTTGAATTGGGTGCACTTGAATTAACAGACCTTGTTTGTTCTCTTTTCTTTTGACTGCCCTCCTATCTAAATCTACCCTTATTTCTTCCAAGGACCCAGATTAAGTAGTTGGGCTCCTTCATTTCTCTACCTAGCTAGTCATATGCCAATCTTGAGCTGTTTGGACAGGAATCATTCTCTATTCTGCAACAAGCAATTTAAACATGGCATGGTCCAGCTTAAACTGTTGGGCCATCCATTAAGTATGATGAGCAACAGTATTTGTAGACTGTGGAGCTGCCAAAAAGATAGTAGTGGCATTTTGACTGGCCACTTTCCTGGTCTTTAATTTGGGGTTCATTTTCACTATTCTTTTGACCAATTTATTTTCTTGCCTTTTGATTATTCTTTTAAGGCATACCCTTTTTTCATTTTTTTAATTTTCCTAGTATGTACACAAAATATGGAACCTTTGCAGCATGCAATGATGAACATATTTAGCCCTTCCACTGTCAATCATGAAAGATGAAACCTATTGGTATAGTACCCTAACAATAGCCTTACGGATATGATAGGCTATCCAATCACACCTATATTGGTTTAGGTTTGGGTATGTGGCGCAATCGGAATTCGGCGATTACTAGCCAATTCCCTTCCTTGGCAGTGATGCAATTATAGATCGGACCCGATAAGGTCCAAAAGCGTGATTTATAATATTTCAAGTCCGCTTCAATGATTCCACTAAGTGTTTAGCGTGATTTTCCAGTGCAAATGGCTTTCAATGATGTGACAAGGGAATACACAGAGGCAATGTGGTTTGGGGTTTTGTGGACCTGATGGGCATTCAAAACCTCCGTCTAAAGGATTTGAAGTCTAGATTCTCTGTTTAAAAATATTTTCAGCCTGATGCTTAGTGTATCTGGGTTTTTCTGCCTGCGAAAGCAAAACGATGAAATGTGCTCACAAATCGATCCCTTAACACCAGATCTCCATTAAAAAATATGAAAAAACACAGGACAACATCAATATTATTTGAATTTAGAGGAAAACCATGTATTTGAGGCCTCCATGGGCCGGTTATAGAATGATGCACACAATACTGTTTTATTGACAATAACAATACAGAGTCTCAGCCTTAGGCCATATTATACATGGAAAAAGACCTTTGTCTCCAAAAAAAATGCATTCCAAACACTTTCTCTATCTCTCACTCCACTCCACCTCTCGCTCATTACATTTTCCTTCCTTTTATCAATCGATAAACACTCTAACCATATCTAACAACAAATCTCTATTTTTAATAGATCTAACAACAATATTCCAAATCCTAGCTCTTGCTAAAAATCTCTATCTCTGAATCTAAAATAATATAATCTCTAACTTATTACAATAATGAATGATAACTAATTTCTTGAGAGATCTAATCCTCTCAGTAAAAACTTCTTTTTACCAACCAGGTCAATGAATGTCAACCTCTTTTAGCCACAACATGTGAACAATTTTTCACATTGGTGACTAAGTCTGGATGCTCCTGCATCACTTTTTCAACACTTTATTTTCATATTTTGTTTGATGAATTATTATAGCATATTTCTTTCCAAATTACTATTCCTAAACAATGATTTAAATGTGTTAGATAAAACAATTTAACAAATAAAATTTTATATTCTCATTAAAAAAACTTTGAATTTATAGTGATTGGTAGGTCATCAACATATACAATACATTTTATAGCTAGGGTTCAGTTTCTGCAAAATCCTGTTTTATTAGAAAATGCTCAATTCCAGTGACTAGATGGTTACCTCTTTGGTGTCATTGTCATGCAAAGGATAGTTGTATGCATGAAATAAATTTAGTTATCAAGAAGGGGAAGGTTTTACATACACAACTATTCTCTTCCTAGAAAAAGGCCTTATGTTACCCCAAAAAATCAAATATAAATGTGAAGTAAACACTTTAATGTATTTTTGATCTAACAAAAAAGAAACCAAAACCTCCAATCTATTTAAGATCTAACAAAAAAATATACCTTAGTCGACGTTGAGTATTGAGACTGGTTGTTGGATCATTTAGCTTTGATGGTCTCATCGCTTGAAAGTAATTTTCATTGGAGCAATCATGAATGAACCCTAGAATATATTCATCCTTTCCAAATTAAAAGAACAACATATAACTCAAGATAAACAAAACAAGTTACTTTAAAAACATATTACTATATATCATACAGTTGAATATAAAAAAATATTAAGAGTATGTCAGCACATATAAAGTCGTAAGATACCAAGTTGAATTGGTAAAATAAAAACATGGGCTTGCCCAACTAGGAACATGCCAGTACATATAAGGTCATAAGATACCAAGTTGAATTGACAAAATAAAAACATGGGCTTACCCAACTCCTCACATAAGTAAACAAACTGGTGGAGGAAGAGGTAGGTCACTTTTCTGCATGAATTAGATGAATTCTAAGTCATAAATGGAGGAGGTTGTTTAAAGGTTAATTGAAAGCACAAATTTTGGCTTATTCCCATATAACTCTGGCAAATCAGTCTTTATGGAGAATGTTATGAATATGATCAATGGTATACATATAACACTAGCTTAAGTTGAAAATGGTACAATCCATTTTATCGCTTTGATTTAGTTTCTCCAAAGGACTCTTTTTCCAAGAAATCATCAGTTTGGACATATTACAGACTTCACAAGATGCTTACCTCATTGGTGTGATCCTAATGATCAAGATAGTTGCAGGCACAAAAGAAATTTATTTGTCTGGCATGCTTCACATACAAAACTATCCTCTTATTGGAAATAGACCTTATTTTTTCAAACTCTGATATGTTTATGATCTAACAAATAAAATAACTTAGTCGAGGTTCAGTATTGATATTGATTATTTAGATTTAGTCCAGAAAAAAAATCGTGATAATTTCGATCTATGGGAAGCGAACACAGGAAATGGCGAGGGTTTCTAAAACAATAGGTTTGGAAACGAAAAGGCTGAAAGAGGAACAACAGGGGAGATAAGGGTAGAGGATGAACATCAGTAACACAAGAAGACATTCAGCGGCACAAAAGAGAGAAAGGAAGGCTCTCAAGGCTAGGAGGTGTTGAATGGAGTCATGGTCGGGGATCGAGGGAGGGGAGAGATCCCCTCCTACAAAAATGTAACGACAGGAGAAGCAAGCGGAAGCGGACCATGAAGAGAACCAGGGGGAGAGAGCAGGGAGGCGCCCGTGATGGGGAACCAGTGGCAAGAACGACTTGGAGGCAAATGCCTTCCCAGAGCCCTAAGAAAGCCGAGGTTTGTGATCCCGAACAACAAAATCGAGGAGTATAGATGCTATATGAGAGATCATGCTCTGATATTCAAGTTTGTAGGGCTCTGGCCAACCAAAAAGGACCTGGCAAGGTGGATACAACAAAGATGGAAGCCGGAAAGGTCATATTGACTTGAAGCTAGGGGCAAAAGGTTTTTTTACGGTGATATTTGCTAACCTAGAAGACAAGGAAAGAACCTTTGAAGGAGGCCCGTATTTCATGAACAACGTAGGTTTATTCATGAGACACTGGGAGGAAAATTACAACCCTGATCAAGAAAAGATGCTGGCAGCACCGGTCTGAGTCCGTCTGTTTGGCCTACCAATAGAGTTCTGGGACCCTGAAATCCTGGAGGGGATAGGAAATATGATAGGATCCTTTGTTAAAGTATCAGAATATACAAAGAGAGGGAGATGCACATCCTATGCAAGGATTTGTGTATACATGAATATCTCAGACCCCCTACCGGAATACATAGAGTTAGAATTTACGATGAAGTATGGCAACAACCAATGGATTATGAGCATATACCTTTCAGGTGTAGAAGGTGCCACGAATACAAACATCTCTTTAAATAATGCCCCCTGAACGGTGGGGAGGAAGCAGTAAGGAAAGCAGAAGCAGAAGGGAGGAGGATAGAAGAAACACAAGGAGCGGAAGAGGGTTTCTAGGAAATACAAAGAAAAAGAAGGCCTGGGAAAGAGACGGTAAGAAAATCACAAACTCCTAAATTTGTATCGACAGAATGTCAAAATAAGTTCAGTGTAGTATAGGAAGAAGAAGGTGAAATAGAAAAGGAAGGAAACGAAGAAGAACCTATAGATTCTAAAAAAGACACGAAGGAATCGGATCCAAATCAAGGAAATCCTGGAAAAGAAGGGACAGAGGAGACTGTTGATATAGAACAAACACAGATGGAGATAGATCCCCAAAAAGAGAATGGAAATGACGAGGAGTGAGTAATGAAAAGGTTGTTATAGGATTGGAGGAACTTGGATGAGAGGTTCATACAGGAAGAACAAAAACAACTATACAAAGAGATGTTTCAAAAGTACAAGGAGAAGAAGGAAGCCCTCAAGACAAGTCCTATGGAGCAAACAGGAACATAGGAAACATAGAGTATAGGAATGGTAGGTTGTGGCAAAGGAAGTAGAAAAAGAGGAAGACGGACGATGAGCGAAACTATACAGGTGGTAGGGGAGACCCTGGTGAACTCAGGAAGAGTCATACCTCTTTCAGAGGTTTTTCAACAACATCCCAAAAGTTATAAATGATTGTAACAAGCTGGAATATCAGAGGCCTCAACAGTAATGGGAAACAAAGGTATCTGGAAGAAAGGGTGAAGAAAGACAAACCTAGTATAATGATAATACAGGAGACTAAGATCAATGCCCAAAATTTATGAGAGATAATGAGAAAATATAATATACAATATGATGTTATGGCTCAAGATGCCATAGGTTCAGCTAGAGGATTGGCAATCCTATGGAATCCAGAAGAGGTTCAAGTAAAAGATTGGGTCAGTCTCCCTAGAATCCCCTCAGGATCATTCAGATTGTTAGGATCCTCAGAATGGGTGCTCATCATTGGAGTTTATGGCCCGCACATCCCAAGGGAACGTAAAAGTTTCCTTAAGGACATGAAAACTATACGTAGAATTTTCCCTGGGATCCCATGGATGGTAGGAGGGGACTTCAACATGATTACTGGCCTAGGGAAAAGAAAGGAGGAAAAAGTAGAACAGATCAAGACATGGAGGCTTTCAGTGAAATGATAACAGAGCAAGGACTGGTAGATATTCCGACGATAAATGGAGTCTACACGTGGAATAATCGTAGGGGAGGCAGAAATCAGATAGCATCAAGGCTAGATAGATTCTTAGTATCAGAACAGATCTTAAACAGGGATGTATTTGTAGAACAAAATATTCTACCAGCCCTGGCTTCGGACCACTGGCCTATACGATTGGAAATAGATATTAAAAATCATCCCCAAAAGCGCCCCTTTAGGTTTGAGGCTTTTTGGCTTAGGATTAACCAGTTCATATCGAAAATAGAGGAATGGTGGACAAAAAGTCAACAAAGAGGATGAAATAAGATGCACACCTTCCAGTTAAAGCTCAAGGAAATCAAGGGGAAAATTAAAAAATGGAACAAGGAAGAGTTTGGGAACATTCTTATGGAGAAGCAGAGACTAGAGCGGAAAATGGAAGAATTACAACAGAAAATCATAACAGAAGGGAGAAATGAAGAAAAGAGTAGAGAAGAAGGAATCCTGATTAGCCAGGTAGAAGAAAGGAGGAAGCAGGAAGAAATCTTATGGAGACAAAAGTCCAGGGTAAATTGGCTTCGCGAAGGAGAAAGGAATACAGAGTTTTTCCACCAAGCGATGGTTCAACATAGGCAAAGGAACATAATCTTATCCATTCTAAATAGTGAAGGGCAAAGAGTAATAGAACACGAAGGGATGGAACAAGTTCTAGTGGGCTACCACAAGGATGTGATGACAGAACCAAGGGTCAACAAAGATGAGGCAATAGGAAGAATTTGCAATGAAATTCCCAAGATGGTAACCCAAGACCAGAATAAAGCTCTGATGAGAGAAACATCACTAAAATAAGTAGAGGAAATTGTAAAAGTAATGAAGAAAAATAAGGCACCTGGACTAGACGGATTTACGGCGGAATTTTATCAAGCAAGTTGGAATTTCATGGGACAAGACATTCTGGAAGTGGTAGAGGAGTTGCGAAGACAACAAAAGATATGTCCAAGTCTTAACTCTACTTTATTCACTCTTATCCCGAAATCGGCTAAATCTGAGAACACCCAAGGTTTTCGACCAATAGCCCTTTATAATGTTATTTATAAAATAATTGCAACCCTGATAGCTAAAAGATTGAAACTAATCCTTATGAACATTATATCCCTTGAACAAACTGGTTTCGTAGAAGGGAGACAAATCCTAGATGGGTTGGTGGTAGCCCAGGAGGTGATCCATTCTCTAAAGCAAAAAAAGGAGAGAGGAATGATGATAAAACTTGATTTATCAAAATCCTATGACCGTCTCAACTGGAACTTCTTCAAGGCAACGTGCAGGGCTTTCGGTTTTAGTAATAGATGGATTGAATGGATCTATAACATGATATCAACGCCAAACTTCTCCATCCTATTGAATGGAACTCCCACTTCGACTTTTAATGCTACCAGAGGATTAAGACAGGGCGATCCTCTGTCTCCCTTTTTGTTTATTATGGCGGTAGATTCTCTGGATAGATACATTAAAAAAGATATAAGGGAAAGGAAGATAAAGGGACTTCGGTTATGGGGAAATAACATGCCTATGACCCATCAGCAGTTCGTAGACGATATCATGCTGTTCTGTGAGGTATCACTAAAAGAACTAAAACGAGTAAAAAATATCCTGGATCTGTTCATGCAAGCATCAGGGATGGAAATCAACAAAGAAAAGTCATGTACCTTCATATTCAACACCCCAGATCCGATAAAAACTCACCAGACCAGAACTTTGGGCTTTAGATTAGGAGAGCTTCGAACAAAATACCTGGGGAAACAACTCGCGCTAAACCCTACAAGAGTATCAAATTTGTTTCAAATTATTGATTAACTTAAGAAAAGACTTGAAAACTGGTCCTTCAGATCACTAAACATAGCAGGAAGATTGGTACTCCTGAAATCAATTCTACAGGCCATCCCAATTTACCCTCTATCGGTGACAGCAGCCCCCAAAGGAGCTTGCGCTAAAATGAAGGAAAATTTCGGAAAATTTCTATGGGGGGGACCCAAACAGGAAAAAAAATGGGCCCTAGTGTCATCGAAAGGTATATCGAAACAAAAAGAAAAAGGAGGACTGGGCCTCAGGGACCCTGGAACCCTAAATCAAGTCCTGGGGGCAAAACTATGGTGCAGGTGGATGAGAGGAGGGAAGGATATTTGGAAACAAATATGGACTCGCAAATATAGCATGCCCTCAACAACAGAAGGTATTATGAGAGTGGAAGAAGTTCCAAAAGGATCCTCAATCTGGGACCAAGCAAGCCAAAACAGAGAACTCATAAACAAATTTGCCTTCTGGGAAATCAGGACGGGAGCATAGCTCAATTCTGGGAGGAGACATGCCAACAAAGGGACAGAATGGCCGATATTCAAAACATTCAAAACACTTACCATAAGGCAACAATGATGGGACTAAAGCTGGTTAAAGATTACTAGAAGGAAGAAGAGCCAGATGATATATGGCGGATATGGAGAAAGCCTGAAGAATGGGACGAAAATATTGATGAAGTTGAGAAAGAGATACTAACCAAAGAACTGGATGCAAGAATAATCAAAAACAGCACGGGACCAGACATACTCAGGTGGGGAAAATCTACAAAAGGGACCTTTACTGTCAAGGAAGCCTATTATTTAGCTACTCGGCAAGAAGGAGGAGAGGAAGAAATGGACTGGAAACAAATATGGAGGAATAAATGGTGGCTGAAAATAACAATTTTTGCATGGTTAGTAGAGAAAAGGAGAATCCTGACATGGGACAAGCTGCAGAAAAGAGGCTTTCAAGGCCCCCCAGATGAAGCCTTTGTAAACAAGAGAACGAGACTCAGGAGCACCTCCTGAACTCCTGCCCATATGCCCAGCACCAATGGGAGGAGGTAAGAAACCTCTTTGGAAAATCTAATAGAGATCGGAATAATATAAAACAGACCATATTCCATTGGGGTAAAGGACAATTTTCAAGTTCCATAGTAAGGATAATATGGAGTCTAGCGGTAGGATTTGTTATATGGTTTCTATGGAAATAACAAAATGAAAGGATATTTCGGGAAAAAAATAATCCACCAGGGAAGATATGGGAAAAAATTCAAAAGGCAATAAGAGAAACCATTCTGGCGGAAAACTGGGAGGAGGAGGAATGAAACACTAACCCGGAGGAGAAGAGAATATTAGCCAGACTCAACATAGAATATAACATGATCTATCCACGGAAGGAATGACACCAAAGAACGCAGACATAGAGCCAGGAACAATTCAAATATCCAGGGGAAAACTTTATCAAATTGAACTTCGATGGGGCTTCAAAAGGAAACCCATGAATGACAGGCTTTGGAGGCATCTTTAGAGACAATATGGGACACACTAGATGGGTGTACACAGACAAAGGAGGTATAATGACCAACAATGAAGCACAAATGATGGCCGTTTACCAAGGTATTAAAATAGCAATAAAGAATGGTTATAGGAACCTCGAGATTGAAGGAGACTCATAGATAGTGACCGGAATACTCAGGAAGCTGGACAATGGGAAAGATTGGGAGCAGGTGGCCAAGAGCTGGAGAACGGCAGGGTTAATTCAAGACATGGCTACCATCCTGAAATGTATAGAATATAAAGTTATCAGTTATATAAGGAGAGAAGGAAACAAAGCAGTAGACTTTCTGGCAAATTGGGGATGCAAAGAAGGTAAAGTGGATAGCATATGGCCAACAGCCATGAACAAACCTGGATGGGAAACTCTTAACATAATAATCACTCAGGATAGAAATGAAACCACGAGGCAATAAAGAGAAGTGTAAAGGTCCCCCTATCGCGTTGGTTAACGTGTTAAGGAAGGAATGTAGTCAAGGGACGAGGGGTGGCAATTATGAGCCACCTCGCAACAAGAAATTAAGGCAGGTGGAGAGTACGTTCGGTAGATCCATAATCATTATAAGTCACAGCAGGAGGCACAACCTTAAGCTCAGAGGTGGTGGAGACGACCGCGGATCGGTGATGGGACAAGGACCAGGTTGCACAAGGGAAAGCCATGGAGGAGTGGGCTATCATGATGAGTGCAGGCAGTAGAGGAAGATGGTGCAATAGCACAAGAAAGGTCAACAAGTGAGAGGGAGTGGTTATGGGTGGAGGCATAAGGGAAAGCATGTAAGGAGAGTCCTCGAGGTGAGCGAAGGCAGGAAGGAAAAGGCGATAATAGGAGCAGGTGAAATTGCACAAGGTCGACCTCTAGGGTTAAGGCAATTACATTATAAGAGAATGGAGGATGGTATGAAGCAGAATGTGATGTCTGAGAGTAGGGGAAGAAGACCATCGAGACCTGAAGGTATTAAGCAGGACCAGCAGGAGGGAGAGGATCAGAACCGGGCAAACTTGGAGGAGATTTATGACCTGGAGCGAGACAGTCAGTCGCAGAGGAGGAAAAACGAAAGAGGGAAGGGGAGAATTATAGGAGAAATAGTCTCAGCCAAGGTGGAGATAAGGGATAAGAAAAGCGAAGACCGGGAGGAGGAAGGGGACACAAGACCACCTGCCAGTGAAATCAGACATGGAAGCAGGGCACGGGATTACAATGCCAGCGAAGCAGGACGAGGAAGAGGCCGCAGAGGGAGAAGAGGTCAGGGTCAAGCTGGTCAGCAGGAAGAGGGATGCACCAAAACAACGGGGAAAAAACGCGGAAGGAAAACATTGAAAAGGCAGGTTCAGTATGTGGAGATGGCTTATAGTAAAGATACACATGCAGACATTAGGAGGATAATTCAACATCTGGAGGAGGACGCAATCCAAGAGCAGTCAGGATCTGAGATGGACGACTGGGAATACCTGCTGCCAGACCCTGGAAACACTAGAGGAAGTATGTCCCTGGACAAACAGGCCTTACATGTGTATTGGGTCATGAAGAGGTTGCTAGCTAAGGCCATGGAACAGGTGGCCATGGAGATGGCAGAATTGGAACAAGGCATTGCAAATCTAAAAAGAGAGATGAACAACCTTCAGATCACCCTTATGATGCAGGACGGCAAGCTGAACAAGATACAACAACAGTTAGAGAAGCTGACTCAGGAAGCAAAAGAGGAGGAGCACCAGCCAAGCGCAATGGAAGAATGACTTATCAAGATATGACTACTACATCCTTAGTTAGGAAGCTGAATAGTATGCTACCCTCTGTTATCTTTTTTAATGCAGTTAGTAAATAGTGTATAAAGCATGGATAAATAGACTCAGTAAATTTTATTTTTGGATGGTTATTAAGAACTTCAGATGGCCAACAGACCCGGTTTCCCTTTAGGGAGGGTTGAGGCCATCGTATGTATATACTGGTTTTTAACCTGCCTTAATATAAATGGTTCCACCTTAGCTTAAAAAAATATATATATATTGATTATTTAGATTCGATGGTACCATCACTTGAAGGCAATTTCCATTGGAGCAATCACAAATGAACTCAACCGTTTCAAATATATTCATCATTTCCAAATTAAAGAAACAACATATAACTCAATATACACAAAAATAAGTTACTTCAAAAGCATATTACTACATATCAGGCAATTGAATATAAACAAATCTTAAGAACATGCTAGTACATATCAAATTGTAAGATACAAAGTGGAATTGAAAAAATCAAAACACAGGCTTAACTAGCTGCTCGTCTAAAAAAAAATAGTGGATGAAGAGGTAGGTTTCTTTTTTTCATGAATTACATGAATTCTAAGTGAAAAATGGAGGAGGTTGTTTAATCTTCATGAATTACATGAATTCTAGGTGAAAAATGGAGGAGGTTGTTTAAAAATTCACTAAAAACACAGATTTTGGGTTATTCTCATATAACTCCAACAAATGAGTCCTTCTTCACAATGCTATGAATATGATCAATTCTATACATATACCACTAAAATAAACTAGTGGAGGAAGGGGTAGGTCACTTTTCTTCATGAATTACGTGAATTCTAAGTGAAAAATGGAGGAGGTTGTTTAATATTCATGAATTACATGAATTCTAAGTGTAAAATAGAAGAGATTGTTTAATCTTCATGAATTACATGAATTCTAATTGAAAAAAGGATGAGGTTGTTTAAAAATTCACTAAAAGCATAGATTTTGGGTTATTTGGGGATATTCTCATATAACTCCAACAAATGGGTCCTTATCGACAATGTTATGAATATGATCAATGCTTATACCACTAAGTTGAAGTTGAAAATCATACAATCCATTTAATCTCTTGGCTTCAATTTCTACAAAAGCCACTTTTTCCAGGAAAACAACAATTTTGACATATTAGAGACTTCACAAGATGATTACCTCTTTGGTGTGATCCTGATGTAGTTACATGCAGAAAATAAATTTATTTATTGAGTAGGTTTCACATACCTAACTACCCCTTTACTATAAATAGGCCTTATTTTTTCTACTTTCCCAAATCCTCCAAGACATTTCCAATAAAAATACTATCCTGACTAATCAAATGTAAACAAGGAGTGAAAACTGAAATCCATTTATGATCTAACAATAAGGAACTACCTTTTTCGAGGTTGAGATTTGAGATTAATTATTATATCATTTTAGGGTTGATTTTGCAAGCATTTTGAGACTCATATCCATTGGTGCAATCACAAATGGACCCAAAGGTATGAAAATATTCATTATTTCCAAATCTAAACAATAGTGTATAGGTGAATATAAACAATTTAAATAAAAAGCATATTATCACAAGTTAATATAAACAAGTTATTTTAAGAACATGTTAAAATACATAGTCCTACCTAGCTCCTAGTATGGGCACAAAAATTGTTTGTGGAGGATGAGGTGGGTAGATTTTCTAGATGACTTACATGATTTATGAATCGTAAGTGTAGAAGATTCGTTAAAAATTCAGTAAAGGAACAAATTTTGGATTATTCTCTTACAACGCCTACAAATCAGTCCTATGTAAAGTGCCAGGGGATCTGTAACATACACAATGCTAATGATTGGTGTGGTCATAGAACCAGTGGACACAATCACCAACCCCACCATCTCCAGTGATATTCAAATTGTATTTCCTCCCATTGGTGCCAGTTTCCATTGTGTTGGCATGGTTGTTAAAGTCCTGGAAATTATCAATTCTTTCTTCTCATCGACTGTTGAATTGGTGAGAATTTTCTTTGGGAGAGAAGAGAATTCAGTATTAGATGTTACAAATATTGTAATACCTTGCTCTATGTTGTTTTCTTATGCTTGTAGAACTGTAAGAATGTTTTTGGATTCCAATAAACTCAAGAAAGTCTTGAACGACCTAACTAATGATAGAAAAGTTGTCATATTGATGAAGACCACTGCCAACATCATTGTTGGTGTTGGGGTTGATTTCAATGTGGATGTTAGTTTAGTCACCAAAACTACAATGTCACCATTCTCATTACAATGGCTACCTATATTGGTGTTGGGGGTGGGGGGGGGGGGTTCGAAGCAGTATGATTCCATCTGGGTTGTCGAACTCGGAATTTGGCTATAGTAAACTAGATGAATTCGTAATTGGTCCCTCCGGCTTTGGTCTGGGTATTTATATCGTTTTTTAGACAGATCAACAATCCATCCTCTAGGAACCCCATATTGCGGTAAATTACCATGTTGAAAGATGGTATGCCAAGCATCACTTCAACCTTGTGAACAAATCTAACAAGGTTGTCGCAGAGGTTCACACGGTCCTCTAAGTCTTGTTGCATTCAATATGTATTCTCAGAGTAATTCATTAGACTGCAGCCATGCCAAGTTTTGAAAATATTTATTGTTTTGCACATGAATCCAAAGCACGTAAGATCAAATATAAGCTTGGGAGGAGTTGTGTTCAATATGATAATGAGCCATGTCTATGACCAAGATTTCATTATGGGATCTATTATGACTCCATATTTGATCATGTTGTCTATATAAACGCCCATCCTTTATAAGGGATACCCGAAAGAAATAGAGAGAAGGATTATTTTTTAGGCATTCGTCCTCTCTCATGGTATTAGAAATTCCAAACCCCACTGAAGATGAATTAAATGTGAAAAATCCCACTTCAAAATATGCATAAATTGTGGAATTAAATTCTTTTTCAAACTGTGATGCCATGGGTAGAGTGCGTTAACTTATCCTTTTTGCACATGTTTCTATAGTACAAAGCAGATTTTGTAGACTCCCTTTGGCCCAGGATAAGAATTATTAACCCTGACCATCTACAATGTGTCTTCATCAATCACACCAGTGTAACCTTATTTTACCAAAGACGACAAACATGGTGGCGCATTCGCATGTGAATGATGTAAATTGAAGAACTTGGAAAAGTTCATTCCCACGTGATTCGAAATTAAAGTTTACGATTTTTCTCATATAATTTTAGTGGCGATGTTGAATGAAATCCAAACTAATCTCCCGAATGATAGTAACCAATAAAAATCCAATAATTTATCTCTACATGCCTTAAAAAGGAAAACCCTACGTTATGTGTATTTGATAATTTGAGCAAAACTCAATAGTGACCATCCCCTATTTCATGGCTTAGTAATTCATAGCATTGGAAAGATTAATTCATTAATGAAAGTTGGATCAATTTCAATCTAGAGTTCCTATGAAATCAGTGTAATGTGTTGAATTGTGTTTTATTGCATTTACTTGGAATATGATCTGTATATATTCGTAGTTTCTGGTTGAGAGGACTCTCAATTGTTGTGTCACAAAGATGACATTATTTTCTCTTACCCTACACATTCTTGTGGTTGCCACAACAATCTCACTTCTCCTGGAGTGTCTATTGAGTATGTCAACCCTATCCACTTTGGCAGAGTCCTCTTAATTTTGTCTTTTTTTAATTGAATCAATTGACATGATACAAATTTCATGCACTTTCAATTCATTGTAGGAGAGATTCCCCACACCTGACAAGTCTAGGTGTACAAACACCCACTAATAGCAATATATCTCCTCTCGTACAATGCACTTTTCACATGCACCCAATTACAATACATTGGCATGTCAATCTCAACTACAAAGAGTATTGGAGAGTGAAAATCCTATCACAAACTTCAATTACATGATGAATTACAATGATTGTAATATTTTTGCTCAACATCTAAACTTCAACAACCTAATCCAAATTTTTAGCTTCAACTAGAAGCCACTTGATCCATATACAGCTATGTGTAATTAACTCAATCCTTTTCTCCTATGTTTTCACACTTCACTATTTCTAACAACACCTTGTCAATTTTTCATTTAAATGCTAAATAGTTAAGATATCCCCAATCTTGCTTATGTCTTGGATGGTGCCTTTACATATGTCATTGCATTGTTTCAGAGAATCAAATACTACAGTGGTATGCTTTTGGAAGTTGAACTAACGGGGAATGTTTAGTCTGAATTACTCTTTCAGAGAGATACAGAAGAATTCCCTCTAAAATAGTGGATGTTTCCTCAAAAAAATCTACTTCTATAGCGATGAATCACTCTACATCTATACTCTTTTTTCATATACATTTATATTGCAACATTTAGTACAATTACTAATTATTTCTATCTTTTAAACTAAAAACACTTTCTTTATTATTTATTTTAATTAAACATTTAGTTTGAGTAAAATCTAAGTAAACTAGAGAAAATATTTCAACTAAATAAATAAATCTAGACAAACTTTCATAACATTTATGCCTTATTAGATTTTATTTTTATTTACATGTTTCTCGGCCGATCATTCAAAGTTCTCTTTCTTTATTTTTTATTGGTATCTTTATTTACATGTTTCTCG
>APFE030023024.1:92460-106049 GCA_000404065.3 Pinus taeda | reverse complement strand
AAATACAACAAAGTAGTTAAGACTTCACAATTCCATTTGATTAATTAATGGAAAAGAAAATAAGTTAATATCATCAAATTCTAAACATACAATAATTAAGTAATGACACAGCTGGAACACAACACATTAAGACGTGTTGAGGAGTTTAGAATGCAGTTGTCTATAATGCGACTTTTTGGAAGCTTTTCCGGTAGGTTTTTCTGGTCAAAATCCGGCAGCAATTTATTGGAATGGCAAGTTTGATAGCTAGTTTCTGCACAATCAAAGCGTCCCAAGGGTTTTTCAGTGCTGAATCCAAATATGCAGTTAAAAAACCATTTTAACTGCAACAAATCAAGATTTAAACTCAATTTCTTCCGCAGGGTTTTTCAGAGTGCTGAATCCAAATATGCAGTTAAAAAACCATTTTAACTGCAACAAATCAAAATTTAACCTCAATTTCTTCCGCAGGATTTCGTTAACAAAATCTCCAAAAAATCACATTATAGAAAATTCCATTTAGAAATCTGCAGTCATATCTTCTTGTAGAACCCGCCATCCCATCTGTGTCTAGCGACGAGCGTTAACGTCACCACTCATTATTCTCTGTCATGCCATTGGTAAACAATAATTTATATAAATCATGAAAGACCGAAATGGAATTTCTAATCACATCCAGTGTCACGCCAGGAAAATCACACGCTCCAGCAATTTAAAAAAAAGTGCAAAATTCCTCCGCCTCGCTCCGCTTATGTGATCCAATTTCTGAATAAGTTATTTACTCAGTCAACCAACAAAAAGTTAATGTGATAAAAAGATTAGAATATGCCATTGTTACATGTAATATTTTCGGAACTTACCAGGTACATAAATTAATGAAAAAGTTGCCTGAACGATTTGGTGTTGTTCATATCGCCAGAAACACCTGAACGAGAAGAGAGAGAGCACCCCCTCTTCCCCACTCCAAATATGTGAGATGGATCACTGGAGGACGTGCTCTCTCTCTTCTGGTTCAGATTCTGGTGAGGCATCCATGAGAGATCTATGAGGCATTTCAATTCAATGTGAGGAAATAAATAAGTATATATAGGACTCCAAGTCGCTGTATGGAATTGTGTAATTGCTATGGTCAATGATATTGTTTAATTCAAAATTTCGGTTGCAAGTCGGCGCGTTCAGCCAATTGGAGTTTCTAACGTGGGACCTAATTCAATGTTTGTGATCAAATTTCTGGGTGGTACTGTCGTACACGAAGAATAATGGAGAAGTTGTTGGCAGTTACGCAGGTTAACAATGAAAAAAGTGCACAAATTCTTTCAACGATGACGTCAGCGCCGCTCTACACATGATTTGGGGAGGGTACCGACAAAATGTTTTCATGATGGCTCTCAAATTTTCTACCCCATAGACACATTGAATTTTCCGTCAACTAAATCAATCAATCAATCATGATCTGCTGCATCTTTCAAATGTAGTTGTTTATAATGAGACTTTTTGAAAGTTTTTATGGTGGGTTTTTCGGTCAAAATGCGGCAGCAATTTATTGAAATCGCAAGTTTGATAGCTACTTTCTGCACAATCAAAGGGTCTCAGGGGTTTTTCAGGGTGCTGAATCCAAATATACAGTTAGAAAACCATTGTAACTGCTAAAAATCAAGATTTAACCTCAATTTCTTCCGCTGGATTCCGTCACCAAAATCTCCAAAAAATTGTATTATAAACAACTACCCTTTCAAATTAACTACGTGAATAGATTTACTTTTTCCAGCTAAATGGATCTCAAAACCTTCACGAGAGTTACTTTTTAATCAGCCACTAAATTTATTCTAATTTAGTTATTATATCAATATTCGAAAAATCTTGTTAACATAGTTATGGAACAACAGTATTAGAAAACTTGACATAGTTATGGAACCAACAGTAAAATAGTAATTAATCACAGTTCATGTAATTCAATATTATCTTAAATGAATACATTTTTACTTATATTCTAAGGAATGAACTTTTACGAAAACAAAATCACTGGAAGCTTATACTCCAGAAACTACATTTTCTTAAGAATAGCCCTACATTTTTAAAATGTATAATTTAATCTTTTTATTAGATTTATTTCAAAAAATAAAAATAAAAATTTAATCGTTTGTGATTAATGTAGTTTTATATTATTTTGTTTTATACACAAAATAAAGATAAATATCAGTGAAAAATATATTTCTTCATTATTATAGTTGGAATATTAATTTTCTTTTAAATGTTATTATGTGGTTTTAAAGTTGGTATATCAAATATTTAATTTTTATATGTCATGGTTATTATTTTTTCCATATCCACTTGGAAACCAGGTTTTATATTCGGATATCAAACATTCACATAGGATATGTTAGTATTATGGTCTCTTACTTGTCACTTTGGAAACCAAACCAAAGAGAATAAAGCATGGAGTCAAAAATTAACAAAATCAATTTTAGCTAACTTCCAAGACTTGAGAATACCAAAGTATAAATACCAAATGCTGCCCCACCATGTGGAAACCACAAACATGAGACAAAATGGGCAGCCTTTGGGAATTACAACCTTTGGGAATAACATATTTTGAGCAAAAAAAACTAAATAGAAACTTTAAGAAAAACATATAACATCCCACAGCAGCAAGCAAGAACTGAAATGATAAGATGCAACATAAAGATCAAGGCTGATGGAATATTCATCAACCTTGCAAGGCAGTTGAATTAAAGAGCTAGGCGATGATTCCATCTTGAGCTTGACAAGTTGCCCTTCCACGTCAAGCATAGGAACTTTTGTCTCATCGAGTGTGTGAATGAGATTGACCTAGATTTCCTATTAACCATAACTTTCCCAAGCAACACCTTAAAATTCCACTACAAATCAATAGTATGTAGATAGCAATGTTGGTGGCCCTATGAATTGAGGTTTGGAATGAAAGAAGATATGCTAGCCATTACTTCTAAATCTATTGTGACTCGTGTTTCACATAAATTTTCTTCTTCCAGAAGATGGATTTCCTCCTGAATTTCTCAAAGCATGCCAACATGGATGCTACAGGATGAAGACTCTACTTGTAATTGTCTGTTGGAGCCCCCTAAAGAAACACAAATGTTACATCTATAAGGACAACAAACTCGTTGATGGCTACCAATGGTAACAAGATGTCATAAAGACTAGGAAACAGATGTGAAGGGGGTTGCATGAGAGAACCATGAAAGTAAGAGGACATGATAACTTGCTCGGTAGGTTGCATCAATGGTGTGCTTGGGATCCATGCTTTATCTTCGGAAAAAAATGTAAGGGGAGATGGGAAATTCAGCAAAGAAAATGTAAGGAAATTGTTGGAGTAATGTTTTGAGGGAGAAATTTGTGACTTGTATAGAGCCGCACCATGTAGGAAAGTCAACTAATGGTCAATGAGTGGAATGTGAGAAAGAGGGAAAGTCATTAGGCTTAGGTTGTGTGTTTCTTCCCATGGTAATAGTTATCGCCCAACGTAGAGATAAGTTTTTTGTTGGCTTTGTCCTCACATATAATTCTATAAATAGATAAAGTTGTGATGTAAAGGATATGCTCATTTAAACATGTGCTTATACATAGGTACTTGTATGGTTTTATGATGTAATTTGATGTTCTGCAAGGGTTTCACATTATAACCACTGATATATTAGGATTGCGAGTCATGATAGTTAGAATGCAATGTAGACTTCATAGTAATAATAAAATAATTGTTTTGGGTTAATTTTTGTTTTCGTTCATAAAACATTGAGTTGCTTGTGCTTTTATTTTATAGTTTTATTGACTGCAATGGAATTAATGCATAGAATAGGTGTAGACCTATTTTTTTTGTTTTGACTAACTAAGATATTAGATAAGGGCTAATTGCAATTGTAGGATCTACATCTTCTTCATCAATGTAGAACTATTCAGGTTCCTCTAGTTCGTCATAAATGCCTTGTGTGAGACCTCACAAGCTCACAGATGATGATAAAGGGGTGGATGTCTGAAGGGTTTTGTTGATTAACTCACTCTAAGCCCATGTATTCCCACTACACGGCAACAAATGATTCCATTGTCAAGATCGAGATCTATGATTGAAGCTGATGTGGAGGAAACAAAACAGTGGTTACAATTGAAGGAATGTGAGTTTGGGGTGGAAAAAACTAGTGGACAAGAAATTAGTTGTGGAGAATGATTTCAAAGATAGGTTTTCACATATTTTCATGAAATTTTCTTTGGTGAATTCCCAACTGCTTAAGACAAGTGGTTGCAAAGGCTATAAGAGGACATCAGAAATTGGCACCTTGTGGTACTGCATAATAGGAATTATCATCTAATCTTAAGAGTAAACTCAATAAGAAATAAGGTATCACACACAATAGAGTTTTGGATGAATAGTATATTGGAGGGTTACAATGTTGAATTTACAATAGAAGGCACTCAATCATATAGTGCGACTGAAAAGGAAATTTTTAAAGGATGATGAGAAAAATTCTTAAGAGAGTTATTTACGTCAGTAAATATTCTATTGTGTGAAAAATGAGTAATGTCTCTAGAATCTAGTAGCATGAGTGGCTGAATTTATTTGTGTGCAATGGGGATATTGGTGGCTAACTCACAGATGGCCCAATGGAATAAAGGTGAGGGATATTGTAAATAAAATAAATGGATGGACTGAGGATGTTGAGACATTAGAGAAATATAAGTGCAAAAGATGCACAAAGGGTTAGAGCACGTACATTAGCATAGGAGGAGAGTGCAACAGAAGAAGTTATTGGAGTGCTACATAGTGGAGTGATATTTCGACGTAGTAGTTAGGTTAGAGAGAGGCTAATGTCAAAACCTATAATGGATAGAGAGACAACAAGAAAGGTCATAGAAGGAACGAGAAGGTAGCTTAGTTGTGGATATTGGGAAGAAGATGTAAGCGTCCATCACTTGCTGAATGGAGTGTCTCACCTACAGGATAACAAGAGATTTCATAGTGAAAAAGCAAAGGACAACAAAGGAAACTCTCATCTCATATTAGAACAAGAAGAACCAATGTATCATGATGACCATGCTTAGGTCATACCCTACATTGAACCCATATCGTGTGCCCGTCGCCAAGCCAATAAGTAAGAACACCTAGTATGTTGTTCCAATTAGTTTTAATTAGTGAGGAGAATAGTAAAAGTTGTCAACATAGTGGAAGTTGTCAAACAAGATCGAAGCTACCATTGGCTCAGCTAGATGTATCACAAAGCATAACTGCAATGTACATCAATGCAAATGTTGATTCTACCATGTGAGTTTTGATCTTTCATGGAACTGGATCATAGGATCCTAAGTAGCATCCTTTTGTCTACAAATTAGTATGGAATCTGAAGCAGGTCCAATATTGACAGACAGAAGCCAAGATGCTCTAGACCTATGAAGAAGAAGGTAGCTCAAGGAAGTAACGTGTATGTCCTTATCCAAGCTGATAAGACCATATTGTGATATGGAAGGAGCTATATAATTTTACATTTTTTCTTGTCCATGAGGGCAAGCAACATCTTGTGGATGGGGGGGTGTTTATTTTCAAAAATAATTTATCCTGTCATTTTTGTTTCCTTAGTTTTTCCTATTTTTACTCTTTGAATCTTACCATAGTTATAATTTCACAATCATATTCTATCATATGTCCATAAAAACCATGTCTAAGCTATAGTGGTTATAGGTGGAGAGTTTTAAAGTACCAATCTCCATTTTTCTATAGTTTTGTATGTTTCTATATAAAAATAATTAAAAATGTTATGACTCTGAAAATTGACATCTTCTAAAATTGCTCCTGTTAGACAATGTATTTTCATTGATGATAACCAATATCATTTCATTAATGTCAAAGGAGGTATGATACCTTGGATATCATTGAGTAGTTTTTGTCACATCAGTGATGTCAAAGGAGTTATTATATCCCATATATTATTGATCATTCGTTAGAGTTATGTCAACCAAACACGTTTGCAAATTGTTTGGCTGGATAGCACTCTTCGAGAGATTTCCATTGATATACAATGCTTGGTCAAACTCCAACTAAATAAGGAAGAACACTGATTTGAATTCAAGCATGTTCAGAATGAAGAAAAAGAGTTCAAACCCCAAATTCGTTAACCAATGCATATCTTTGCATGTGGGTCACGTGAATAGCGCCTAGTATGGATGATCAATGATGGTAGATGTATGAAGTTGCATGATATTTAATTTTTAGTTTGTTTGGGTTGTGTTATTGTTCCACATGGGAAAGAAGAGGGGTGTGACCCCATCCCCCATTGAATACTAGAAAAATAAAGAGGTAGAACATATTGGTACACCAATCCCTTATTCTTTGTGGCATGTACGATATAACACCTGTGTGACGTGTTTGATGTAATACCTTTGTGATATACTGGGTATGATGTAGTTCCTATGTGATATATCTAATTTAATAACTATATGATGTGGAGGTCTCTATATGATACAATTTTTATATGGCATATGTAGACCTAATTGATCGGGCATAAGCAAGGGTGGTTAACATGGAAAGACCATGATACCTTCATTATGTGAATATGTGGCATGTAAAAATAAGAATTTTTTAGCAGCCAACAGGGCTAATTTTGGGTGATGTGGTACCACCGAAAGAGTGCCACATGTACATGATGACATCATGCCTACATCAACATCTAGTTGCTCATGGATAGCTAAGATCTTGGTCACATTGTGTGGTCACATTGAAAATAAAATTATATCCCCAAAGTCCCCACGACTTCTCTTAGTCATGAACTTGTTGTGGTTGTTGTCATATGGGTCAACTCTGCTACAATAAGGTGGTTAAAAAATCATCATTGACCCAACAAATGTTTTGTTAATTTTTTTTTTATATAAACCATATCTCCGTGACTTTTAATGTATGTATTTTGCACTTGTATTTCAACAAATATACGTATAACTTCATGGTTAGAAGGTCATGTGGTATATTTTTGGTCACATCATCAAGCTTAGTAAATGTTTCATGGTTTTTGGTTTGATAATGTGTATATATATATGTATGTATGTATGTATGTATGTATTTCGTAGGACCAAGCTATGTGAACATATCGCATACCCAAGTTGGTATCAACCATGTTTTCCTTTATGGTGGTTATAGTTTGGAGTTTGGCTAGTTTGGATGAGGTTAAAAAATAAATTATGTTTGGGACTTGCACACAAAGAAGTGCACTTTGTCGAACTTGTGGGATACTTTATGTTGAGTGCACACCGAGAAGTGTATTATATTGATTGCAAATCAGAAAGGTACATTTTGTCAATCCATCAAGGTTTTTTTGTCAACTATTCATTTTTATAATGTTTTGTGGGTCGTTTTTAGGCTCAAATTGATTTTTTGAAGGGGGGAAATGGAAGGAATGTTTTTATGCTCTAAAAGAGGGACATGAAAATTCATAAAGATATGTCTTTGAGGAAAAGAGGATATATTTATTTTTTTGTTGTCAAAATACTTTAGGGATTAGGAAAATGTTTAGTCTTGGTGATCAAAATGAGAAATGAAGAAGATGTTACTAATTGATGATTAAAGAATAACTTGAGGTTGTGTTGATATTGTCATATTTGTAAGGGTATTTCATTCTATTTTGAGGTTTTGGATCCAGTTTCAATGATTGTGAAAAGTGGTCCACTATGTATTGGTGAAGGAGGTGGGTGGCTCCATCATAGGTTGGTTCCTATATTAGAGGTTGGTGCCTCAATGGGTTGTTGGAGCCTACAAAAAATTGGTGTCTACAAATCGATTATAGAGGTTGGTGCCTCAATCATGTTGGAGCCTTTAGTAAGTTGACTGTTGCATATTTTGAAGGTGGTTTCCTTAATCAAGTTGGTGCCTACATAAGGTTAATGCCTACATGAGGTTCAAGCCTAAGGCAAGTTGTTGTTTGCATATTTTTGGGGGTTGATGCGTTCAGAAGGTTGGTTCATACAAATTTATGTAATCAAAGATCAAATAAGATAAGAGGATTTATCATTTTTTGTGCTAAGTTTTTCCATGTATATTTGGTGTTCATGTCTATTGACATGATAGTTGCTTTTATTAATGCACTCTTATGCTTTTAGTAATAATAAATTATGAAATTAGTTAAATTGGCTAAATTGGCCATTACAATGATTCACCCCAATCTCAATGTAATCACAATTCAAATGATTGATATCAGAGAAAGGCTCCTTCAGGTTCAATCTAACAATTGGAAGATAGATATAAGGAGTTATGGCCAAAAAAAGGAAGAGTACCAAGAAGAGAATTTATATCATGGGTTGTGATTATGTAAGAAATATATTCCATGTAGTGGAAATACAAAGAGAATCATGCCAAAGAAGATGTTTTCTTCATGTTCACGGACGTAGAAAACAATCAGAAATAGGAATTGGGTACTCCACACTATTTCAATTGTGAAATGAAGGTCACTATACTGTGTGATGTCCATATCCAATCAATAATTATAAACATTATGTTCCTTATCTAATTGAGCTTAACTGCTCACAAGAAGAAGGTGAAGGACAAGTTGAAGAAGAAATTTATTTTGGATGTGAACTTGTCAGTTCTCTGAATAAGATAGAAGAAAAATATGAAGATGAATCAATTACTGATATGAAGCTTCAATTAAAATACTTAAGAATAATTGAAGATATATTGATGGGTGAGCTACCAAACAAGAAAATATATGTAGAAAATATTGAATAGGTAGGTATGGTATTGAGAAAGGTATTGTCACAAAAATATGTTCAAAGTAAGCTCACTATTTCCCTATAAGAAATAAGTTGACTCAATTATGAACATAGAGAAGAAGGATCTATTACAGAGATATGAAAATCAGGTCAACAAAATGTAATTCTGAACTCCCCTCTAAAAGAAACAAGAAGGATGGGAGAATTGTGGCAGAGTAAGATCAAGGAAAAACAATATCATTATGAGGTTCTAGAAGTTGAGAGTATTTATTTAAGAGATGAGCTAGAAAAATTCAACGATCAATTGATGAATGAAAGAAAGGAGCAGAAGAAATTCTTGGAAACCAAGGATTATGATGCTAATTCTAGAAAAAAACAACTAGAATAATCTAAAAGGAATGAGGATGTCTTGGTGAATCAACTCAAAGAAACAATTCATGGATGTGGAAAAATTGAAGACAAAGAAGCAATTAGAGGAGGAAAAAAAGAATTTGAAGTTTATCAAAGGAATTAAAAGTTAGACACAATTCTCAGCAAGAAAATATCTCTCCTCATTAAAACAAGTTTGGGTTATGTTGGTGAATCAAGCTTAAGGACATCAGATGGAGAAAACATTAAGAGGCTTGTTGAATGAATTAAAGAATCCGAAAATGAGGGCACCAATTAAGGAAAGGAATAACATAATTGTGTTCATTTTAGAAGCTCATGTAACACTTAAGAGGAAACCAGGAATCAAAAATATGTTCATATATCCAACTGAAGAAAGGAAATAAATGACGATGAGGTTGAAGGAAATGCCACAAGGGGAGGGCCCATCCACAAGGAGAATCTTGTTAGAAAAACATGACATGAAGTATTTATAGGAGGATATGATATGAATTTATGAAGGGAATTAAATGAAATACAAATTGAAGGATAAAACACAGAGATATAATGAAAGTTTACTTCAATGATAAATGGAAAATAGTGAACAATATACAAGCAGTGTAAAATCTGACTAGCTCGAATGGTGACATATTTTCTATAAGAAGAGATGTGACAGCTACACACATTCCTAAAGAATTTCAAAATGAGTCTTAGAGGTATTTTAACCATGAAGAAATTACGAGAAACCCTAAAGGTCCAAAACCATAACCCTATGAGATGAAGTGCTAAAGGATTATGGGCTTCAATGGGGTGAGTTGGAACGCCAACTTCTCAGGGTTATAATTTTGAAGATAGGCCATTAGAAATAACTATCCAAGGAGAAAAAAATTTGACTATCTCAAATTTTCGTCAACTTGTTTCCCAAAAAACTATCAATTAAGGCCTCAAATTCGCTCTAGAAGTTCAGAACCTAAAAACAACCAAAAACATAGAGATGCCAAAATACAAAATGTGTGTGGTGAGCTACTGGAATAGGTGAGTGGCCACTAATATCCACCTAGATCAATAATTCCTCTTAAGAATAAATGGTCTTCATTTTGTCGAGTGCCTCCATTATATAGGGAAACATCATTTGAACTTGGTTTCTTGTGAGCCACTTGCCTAGATGCAACAATTGGTTTTCTTTGACAACCCAATACAGTTGGATCCACTATTGGTGACCGTTATTAATCTGTGTATCCATTATTTGATCACTTGTGTCATGTTTAATGTAATCAAGGTTGAGATCTATTAGTATCAGCTACTCTCCAATTTATGATCTTTCCAAAAATGGTGGAAAGTATGGTTGAAGGCAGTGCACACTGAACATTGGGTGTTGGCCAAGGAATGGGAGAATGCTAAGCTCAAAATCATTGTCACCCACATCTTGGGTGAGGTACTAGTTCCATAGTGGAGTTGATGAAACTTCAAATGGGCCCTTGCATGGAATTCCTTTTGCAAATGCAACCATGCCTTCTCTCCATTTGAATATTTTGTCGCACCTTGTGCTAAACATGATTTTATTTGTACTTAGTATTGGCTTTGTGAAATATGTAATGGACTCACTAGAGGAAGTGCTCAAATTGTTCAATAAACTTGCTAGCTTTCTCAGCTTTATATTGTGCATATTTTTCCTATATAGTTGCAAGGGATATAAGTATGACAACAATTGGACACAATGGTTGACTGAAAGGGGCTATGGATAGTTTAGTATTATAGCACCATTTACCACTCTTGGTAGATCTGATGCTCTAATTATGCCCTAGGGCAACCCTTCCTTTCTAGACTTGGTCCAAAATCTAAAAACCAATGTTTTATTTCCTATACGCTACTTTTCCCTGTGTTAAAAGCATCCACACAGAGGTCAATGTATACCTAACCTACGTACATGTGTTAAAACACTTAAAAATAATAAATCTCCTTAATTTTGGGCAGATTTTACGGGTTTTACCTATTACTCACCTACTATAGCTCGTGGCCCAACTGTTTCCCAACTAAAAATACTAATTTGGAGAAGTATAAATAAAAATCCATGGGAAAGCCTAAAGGAGTGATCCAAGTGGCTCTGGACACAGGCAAAAGTCCCATAGGACTTAGAAAGGGTCAAAATTCAAAGTGTTTATATTTCTCCCAGACCAACACTAGATCAAAGTGCTCGCCACCTTGATTCTAATGGTACGAATAACACTGAAATCCGAGCTCATATCAGGGAGAAAGAGCTAGTCAAAAATTTGGTCAAAGTTGGGCCGTGGGCTAGGTTTCAGTGTCCTACAAATTGATCGAGTCTCGGACATGGAATCAAGCTCCTAAGAGCGGGTGAAATTATGGCCTACTTAACTTGTCTAATAACACTTATATTAGACAAAATCGAAAAATATCCCCATGGTTAATAAAAGTAAAAAAAAAAAAAATTAATATAGGTGGTGGGCCATGACCCCCATCACCCCCGTTGGACCCAAAATCATATCATATTATAAAACAAAATATTTAAATTAAATACCGCTGATATGCCATGACCCTAGTTGATCCCCAACCAACCATATTCTATATTATATGTTATGTATGGAGTGTGCAGACCTTCTACGGTGGACCCGACCCACACCCCAACCACCCATCCACTATTAAATGCAACATGTTGCAGAGTCAGTGGGGATTAAGCCCGCTCGGCCCAAGTGGGTAGCTCCCCCCAGGTGGCCCCATGCTAAAACAAACCACAACATCAACATAACCCCCAAACCATGTTAAGGCATATAACATGTAACGGTTACCAACCACAATACAAAATGCGCCCATTTTTATAATAATAAAAAATTGTTGTGTGTAATTTTAGCAGAGGCGGGGTTGGAACCCCCGATCTCCCCCCTAGTCGCCTTCACCTTCTAGCCTTCTCTCTTGCCAATGAGTCATGGGCTTAGTTGTTTTTTTATCCACCCATGAAGTTTATGAAAATTGACATTTCTTCGGTGCGTGGAGGCCAAAGGAGAGCACGAAAATCGAGATAGTATTTTTTTATTAATTTGTAGGTGGAACCATGAGTGAGGAAAAGAGGCAAGGGGAACCGTGATTGAGCCCAATTTTCAAGAGGGTGAAATTCGCCAGTGTCCAAATTGGACAAACTTTATGTCGATCCTACACCTCTCAGTGACATGAACTTGATGACATAAACAAAATTTTGATTTGACCAATAGACCTTTAGATGAACCGGAGGAGGGAATCTATGAGGAACCTAGGGGGAATCTAAGAGATTCCTATAGTCCCAGATTCTCACATTGTTAGAATTCAGAAATTTGACAATTGATTTTACACTATTCGATGCCACAAATATGATGGTGCAATTAGATTTTTCCATTTGATCATTTCATTTTTCGACCACTTTTCAAAGTGGAGTGTAGGTGTCAGCCTTCAATGTGTGAGCAGTCATTTCCATGAGATTCAACATCGCGAGATTGATAGTGCAACCAGATATAGAAGTTTATCATCATCTTCTTCAGATAACTCCTTGATGTGAGGTATATCTAGTGTGATCATGTGCTTCTTTGTCTCTTTGCTTGAGATCCATTATGCTGTATAGATCCCTGTTTGATGTTTGATGTGGGATCCTGTTTTGTTCCTGATGTGATATGTACTTATTGTCATGTTTTGATTGAGATCCCTTTGTCCTCATGTTGAGGGCATACTCATGTGTCACCAGGTATGTTTGAATTTGTTAGGATATTCCGACACATAGGAAATAGTTAAGTATAACTTGGTTTAGTATAGAGTTAGGTAAAGTGTGTTTCTTTACTATGTACTTTTGTAACTTACAATGCGACGGTCACGATATGTAGTGATCCGACGGTTTATTCTCTCCTCGATATTACCGACTCTTGATCCGTGGCTTAACACCCGATTGGTCCATGATCTCTATTTAAAGAGCATGGAGGGTCATTTGTAGGTTAACTGTTCATGAGAGAAGCTTATGTAAAATTTTATTCTTTTATTAATAAATTTCCTGAAGTGGCTGCGTTGGCTCAGGCCATGGACTGTTTCCCTCTTTGAGGGTTTTAACCACATTAAAAATACTGGTGTATTGATCTGTGATCTGTTTGTGAGCGGTGTCCTTTGGTGTTCTATCTGAGGAGATTACCCTATAAATTCCTACATGGTATCAGAACTATTTGAGGGCAGCGTCCATTGGTGATCCAAATCTGAAGCCGGTAGAACTGCATCCGACTGCCGTTTCCTAGATCTATTGTTTCTGATTGCTTTCGGGCCGAGAAGATTGCTCTGTTGTGTTAGGAACATTTGTTCCAGTGAGTAACCCCTTTCGTTTCGTGTGAAAAGGTTTCTGGTAGCCCTAGCTACGTCATTTTTAAGATCTGGAGGTATACAGTGTCTATTTGCAGTTTCTAGTTATTTTCTCTCTATTTATTATTTCGGTTTATTTAGCTTCTTTTTATTACTGGATCTATACCTTTCATTTCTGCGTATGCTCTTTTCCCTGT
>APFE030023024.1:66308-85609 GCA_000404065.3 Pinus taeda | reverse complement strand
CCTTGTGGCTTCGTCAAATCCTATCAGAGTTTGCCTTTCAGCAGCAGCATTCGACTACACTTTGGTGTGATAATCAAAGTGCCATTCAACTTTGCAAAGATACAGTTCAGCATCAACGTAGCAAACACATTGAACTACACATGCACTTCATCAGAAAGCTCATTCATGACCATGTTCTTGAAGTGCAATATTGTTCAACAGATGATCAAGTTGCAGACATCTTTACAAAGGCTCTCACAGAGGTGAAGTTTACTAAACTTCGATTTATGTTGGAGTTCAGGAAGTTGTCACTAAGGGGGGATAGGCTCTAGTGCCTCCTTCCTTCTCCTATTGTGTCATATTTGTCCTTCAATCCTATCCCAAGTTGTTCTTAAGGGGGGATGTTAGGATATTCCGACACATAGGAAATAGTTAAGTATAACCTCGTCTAGTATAGAGTTAGGTAAAGTGTGTTTATTTACTATGTACTTTTGTAACTTACAATCCGATGGTCACGATATGTAGTGATCCGACAGTTCATTCTCTCCTCGGTATTACCGACACCTGATCCATGGCTTAACACCCGATTGGTCCATGATCTCTATTTAAAGAGCATGGAGGGTCATTTGTAGGTTAACTGTTCATGAGAGAAGCTTATGTAAAATTTTATTCTTTTATTAATAAATTGCTTGAGGTGGTCGTGTTGGCTCAGGCCGTGGACTGTTTCCCTCTTTGAGGGTTTTAACCACGTCAAAAATACTGGTGTATTGATCTGTGATCTGTTTGTGAGCGGTGTCCTTTGGTGTTCTGTCTGACGAACTTACCCCGTAAATTCCTACAGAATTGAAATCCCTTTGATGCCATGTTGGCAGGATGCTCATTATTAACACATGTGAAATTATGTCATGCTGATAGGAGTCCTTTTTTGAATGAGAGTTCTTGCAACGAAAAATATCTTGGAACCACTCCTGCGTGAGGGTATATTCCTTGTATGATAGAGAAAACACATGCATGTACATCATCACTCTTTCCAATACTTAATGTAGTGGCCTACACCATCTTAACACCCAAGCCCGGAGATGTAGCTCCACCTGGACGAACTCTGTTATCAACGTCTTGTGTTTTATGTTGTTGATTCTTTTCATGTTCCTTTTTCTTTACAACATGCATATATGTTACTTTATTCTCTTTTAAATCCAATTCTAACAACATCACAGAAGCAAAAGTTCTTGGTTAAATTTGGGAGTTGAGTCAACTCGGATCAAGTTTGGTATCAAAGCGGTCTTTGCGTGGATGGGAATTGTGAGCATAAATAATGGAATGTGCAGCGATGGAGGAGGACAAAGTGATGTATGAGACCATGCTCAAAATTTCCCAAAAGGTGGAAATAATGTATGAAGCTCTACAAAAAGAGACAGAGGAAAAGCAACGATTGCAACTTCAGTTGTGAGCCATGAAAGAGGCCATGGAAAAACTGAAGCACAACAACTAGAGTGTTCAAGTAGATAACTCTAAATTGAAGATGCATTGGCAAAAAAAGAAAGAGGAGAAACATAGTTTTCTACAACAGCTGCAAGCCAAGGACGAGGCCTTGGAGAAGCTGCAGCGTGACCCATGTGAGGTAAAAAGTAATTCTCCATCTTCATGTATGTTTCTTGGTGATGATTTCGTTGTTTTTGAAAATCATACCACAAGAATTGGTTCCAAACTATTGAAGAAAATGGGGTATGAAGGAAAAGGCTTCGGAGTTAATGGCCAAGGCATTGCCAACCCCATCAAAGTAGAGGAATTACCATGTCAAGTAGGACTTGGGTATTGTCAGAAAGGAAGTTTGGGAATGTGCCGAGACAATTAGCGAACCACCCACAATAGATGATGAGAAGCCTGCATCAGTTCTTTCCAACTCGATAGTGAAGGTAAAAGATGTTGATTTCCCTTTAGTTTCTTCTTCACATAGTATGATTTCTGTTGGAGATGTGGAGATACCAATTACAGGGACAAAAATGGGGCTCCATACCAAGATAAGGTACAAGGAAGAAGAAGAACTTGGTATTAATAACCAAGGCATAACTCAACCATTGGAGGTTGTGCAGAGACCTCGATTTGGAGGCTTGGGATACAGTAAAGGAGAATGCTCGAACGTGTCAGATTATTCCAAGACATCGTCGAAATTTCCAAGGAAAGAGAATGATGGGAACACATCACCATCACCCCATGGAAGTGCCCATTCTAGGGAAAGAGCTGAGGCAAGTTCTCATCGCCATACTTACACTAGAGATGAAAAGGGAAGGTATAACTAGTCTTGATATTCGAATGTTCATTACGATTAAAATCATGTTGTTAATGATGGACATAAAACATGGCATCAAAAAACATGTACTTTTTGTTGATTACATAACCATACATTTGTTGAGTGCTTGAAAAGAATAATAACACACAAAAGGAGGTGTGAAAGACCCTCTCAACAGCAGGTAAAGAAACATGTTAAGTAGATCTGAAAGAACAAAACATATTGCAGTCATTGCAACAGAAGTGGCCATCACAGAGTGATGTATTGGAGGCTCCATCCAGAGCAGCACCTTAAAGACAAATTGTCGGTGCATGAACAAGATGAAATGGTTCTTCTAGGCGTGATAGAATGTCATGGTCTCATTTTATCTTGTGTTGCATTTTAAACTGTAAAAGTGATGATGTGTTTTCCATTGCTTGATAAGAAACAATAATGTCTGGTCTTATTTTGTGTTGCATTTTACACTTTGTACTGATGTTGTTTTTCCATATCTTCTTAAAGCAACAATAGTGTTTGGAGTTATTTTTGTAAATCATGTGTTGCAATGATGATGATTTTTCCATCACTTGTCAAAGCAACAATGATATGTTGGCCTTGTTTTCATAGTTGGGGTATTGTTTCCATTTTGATGTAAACATGACCACCGAGTATGTGTTATAAACTTGTGGCAAGTATGGGATTCTTGGGTCATTAGTTGGTCATGTGAATTAAGCATGTAATTTGTAGAAATTGTGCTACATGTTTGCAGAGGGTGTAAGTGTCGGCTCATCGCTTATGGCTCCAAAGGACAAAAGTGAAGGAGAAGGAAGGGTGACTTATCAGACATTTGTAAGTGTAGAGAAGGTACAAAGAAGTTACATATTATTTTTCATGATTTTGGAGGACCAAAAGCTCCTCAGTGGGGAGGATTGATCGAGGTCGATCCAGACATAGGCAGAAGTCCTAGAGGACTCAAAAAGGGTCAAAATTCAAAGTGGTTAGATTTCCCCCAAACCAGCACCAGATCAAAGTGCTCGTCCCAAAAAAAACATTTAAAAAAAAGAAAAAATAATAAAATAATAAAACATATAAATAAAATCATTAAAGAAAATAATACATAATAAAAATAAATAATTAAAAATAGAAAAAAAATAAAATAAAACAAATTTAAACCAATAAAACAATTAACAAAACCTATTTAAAATAAAACAAAACAATTAATTAAAAAAACAATAAAACTAAAACATAAAACTCAAGCAGTTTGTTTGAATTTGGAATTTTTTTTTTTATTGCTCATGCTTCGCTTACCTTAAACCTGCAAATAAACCATTTAATCTAAATCTCGTCGACCTTTGAGGTCTGGCTGGATAGAAAAATAATGTTGCATCCATGTTCGCATAAAGAAATCACATTTAGGGAAGATTGTTCCTGGGACAATGGAAAAATCAATTCGAAGAAGAGCCCTTCCTCCATATCCTGCAGAACGCAAATGATGAACAATTCGTCTAGGAAGAGACAAGTGGTTACCAAAACATCTCAGGGACAAGAAGGAGCATTATATCCGACCAGTGTGAGACCAACATAGCTCTGCATTCTCTTGATTTTGAAAAAAAAATCGAATTTCACCCGACAGTTACCTGAGTAGAGGCCAAATATGTAGGGGTTAAAAAAGTCATTTTTAAAACAAATTTTGTGACCAAATGAAAATGAATCTCAAAAATATAAAACATAGGTTTGTCTCATCATGGGTGAATTATGTTTAACGTGAGAGATTTCCTTAAATTTTGTAACCATTTTATAGATTTATGCAGTTCTCTGTAGTATTATTTGCGAGGTTGCATGAAAAAAACAATTTTCATTTAAATGCAGCCAGCGACCAAGGCCAAGGCCACGACCATCTAACGACCCAACCACAAAACCATGGCCAGCCACCCAATAGTGTTGCCAAGTTGTAGAGAAAAAAAAATCAATCAATAATTAAAAAAAAATGATAAAAAACAAAAATTTTAATAATTAAATAACAAAAAATATTAATTATTAAAAAAAAATTGTTACTGCAAAAATTTTGAGAAATGACAATTTCTCCATGCTTACAACCTACAATAATATATAATATATAATATATATATATATATATATATATATAATATATATACCCAAACATTTATAGAATCAAATTTGTTTAAAAAATTCCACTTTCTAGGCAGAAAGATGAGTTCAAAAGATATGAAAAACGATTTGACAAATATTTTTGGATCCCATTTTTGTAAAAATCTTGCAAATGATGAATTCAAAAGATATGAAAAATGATTTGGAAAATATTTTAGAATCATATTTTCCTAAAAATCTTGGATTTAGATTGGCCACTTGTCAAGTTGTTGTTTCAATTTTCATTTTTAGAATAATTAAAATTTCTAAGATTCCATTAATTTCATAAATGTGATTTGTGGTCTATTGGTAAGTCATTCAAATTGCATAATGGAGGTCATAAGTTCAAATCCTGTGGGGATTGGAATTTGTTAATTATTCTACAATTTTGACACAACATTAATTAAACGACAATTTTGCCACCACATGGTAGCACAACATTTGTCAATATTGCACATTCATCGCCACATCAGCAGTGAATAGTCAACATGTCACATCATCCATTTGCCATGTCACCCTCCATCTGCCACCTCATTTTTCAACACTAAAAATGGATCAAGAAGAAGAATGATAAGGGTGCTTCATCTACAGGATTATTGTTTTGCCAAATGCCTTGAAGTGAATCCTGTAGATGGAAGATTGAATCCTATAGACATGCGTTTTCGTTTCATAAAGTATTTTTATATGATCATTTTTCTTTGAGTCTTGCAAGTACAGAAGCCAACGACATCACAAACTGTAATTTTTTATGTCATGACTCAGTCGAAGAAGATTGACAATATTTTTAGATGCAAGAAGGGCATAATCCTGTAGCTGAGAAACCTCATGACAATCTTCACTGTTTCACCCAAATTTCAAATCAGCCTAACTTTCTCATACGACATCAGATTTTGACAATTTAAGCATCATTGGAAAGATCTCGATGAGATCTACCTAATAAGAAAGCTATCATTAGAGTTTGAAACAAAAAAAAAATAATGAATAAATTGTTGACAAGACACAACAGGTAACCTGAGGCACTAGTTTTGATACAGGTAAAAATTTATTTGGTTTTCTTTCATGAATTTATTTTATTAGTACCAATTTTTAGTTTTTTTTGTGTAAATGTCATTAATAGAGAGATTGATCACCTCTATCTTTTGATAATCTTACATTCCATTGTAGAAGAAGTACTAGTTTTTTTGCAGGTTCGACGAGGAAGAATAGATGACGATAACCAAATAGTGTCTCTCTCAAAGACTACATTTATTTCACAAAAACATGATCAAAGCAACATAAAAGCTAAAGCATATGATGTCAGATCAGATCCAACACTTGAGATCTTTCAAATGCTAGTCTCACCATTGCATTCCTCCTTCTTTAGTCAATAAAACCTTCATCTAATTTTCCTTCACTGCTCATTTTCTTTCACAATCATTTTCTTTCCTTGCTTTCACTAACTTGAAACCCACCAATAAAAAAATTTAGTTGCTTTATCAAGATGATTCATT
Source organism: Pinus taeda (assembly GCA_000404065.3). Lineage (NCBI taxonomy): Eukaryota > Viridiplantae > Streptophyta > Pinopsida > Pinales > Pinaceae > Pinus > Pinus taeda. The sequence continues at coordinate 79,723 of APFE030023024.1, read as the reverse complement.
GAATTTCCTTTTCATATTTCGAAATAAACCTTGATCCACTGCAAACTTTCTCATCCATAATCCTTCAAAATTATTGTTTCATGCTCAAGTTAGATGATGAAGGATTCCTTAAGGCCTCTCTTCTAACAAGTCTTGGCCTATCGGCATCAGCACATTATCTAGGTCCAAGGATAGAGTCCTTAGTACTACGTTGAGGCTTGCATGCCTTAATGATAGGCTCTCTTGCCAGCAATCATGGGAATACACCAGTGTCCCTTGATCATTGGACCTTGCAAGTGGCTCAACATCAACTGATCTATTCGCCCTTCGCAAGATGTACTTAGGTACCTTGGCATGCTTTGACATTAATGGTGAGTTGCCTTCCATTGATTAACGACATTCATCAATGGTCAGTAATCCAATGAATTCTCTTCATGATCGATATCGACACATTTATTTGCATGACTAGAATTGTACTATTGATTTTGTAATGATTGAAGACTACATAATTTCGGTAGTTTGCAACAGATCAATTTGTCATAACAATAATAAAGATTCAAAACTTGTCATCAACAAAGAGAACACATAAGAAGATCTAAATTCCTTTGTTTACATACGCCATGATCTGATAGCATCAACAACTACACCCTTCAACATCCATAACTCATGTACATTGAGGGTAAGTGAAGGTATGTTTTTTATAATTTTTAGTAATGGAATTCCTTAAAATGCTAAAATTTTAATTTTGAAAAATTCATCATTTACACTCCCTTTCTCATATTGTCATAAACTGAAAAACACCTTTAGTTGGGGGGAAGGGACATCAATTCATATTCACATTTCATACACCATCACACATTTTCATTTCATTCCAACTCACATATTCTTTCCAATCAACTATTGTTGCCATATGATTCCAAAAAATTATATGCTTTGCAAATTATCAATTCATTGATAGTTATTATAGGACTTGAAAAGAAAATTCTCAATGTTTTCATGAACTTTGATGCAAAAAAAAAAAGAAAAAAAAAACATTGTTACACAAGAACCAATGCTCAAAATTTCAATTGTCACATAAGAACCAACCATAAAAAATATATGTTTCAATCAAATGTATTACACTTTGAAAAATAAAATATGATGGTGCAAAGTTTTCCAAGAATCCATACAAGAAAAAGTTCATAAAGAAGAAAAACTTTTCAAAAAAATCAACTTGTGGATAAATGAATCAATGCAATATTTGCATGAGGACATGCAACAACTTCAGCTGGGGGGTATATTTCTCAAAATTCTGTTCCATATTCATCCATATTTCCATCATTTCATAAACCATTTAGCCCTCATTTCATAACTATCTAGCCTAAAACCCTACATCAAGTAACCATATTCATGATTATATGGGTTAGGATCCTTGTTTTCCAAAGTTATTTATTTTATGTATTTAAAGTGAACTCATCATCAAAAACTAGGAAATCAACGTGGTTTCATATGTGTGTGTGTGTGTGGTTGTTTTTTGACATGTGTAGATCATTTGGAAGCTTCCAAGGCACTCTCATGTGACCTCCACAGATCAAATTCGAATTTCAACTCAAGAGGTGGACCATATTCCAAGGAGAAATATCATGAAGATCTTTATGAGTCATGGGATTTGTATCTAGTATTTAGGGATAAGTTGATACAAGTATTGATGAAATAGATATTTAAGGGATCTACATTTATTGAGTAGATATCCCTAATTCATGTATAAATAGGAGGAGCATCCTAGAAAGTAGCTAATAGTTGTCATTTTATTCATTAGCATCATATTTATGATTGTTCATTCAGCATGAATAATATCATTTTCTCCAAATCATGAGTTATGAGTGTTGTTTGATTCTTAAGATGTGATAGCTTTTCTTGTGTGCTCATTGAAAGTATAACATTATGGAGGAAATGCTCTGCAACCCTAATGGCTAGGCAACCATGAGATAACCGGTACTCCGTCCCAAAAACCTGCAGACTGTTGAAAAGCTATAGACCCAGGAGACCAGGAAAAAGAGTGAAATGATAGAGGAGGAGAGGGGGGCAATGATCCCCTCCTATGGAGACACAGTGATAGGGGAATCTTGCCAGAACATCAGTAACCAAAGACAAGCAGGGGAAATAAATAGAATTTCAGGACTGGTCCTTGAAGCGAGATGACAGGCAGGCAGTAGAGGAAAATGTTTACCATGTGGGATGGAGAAACCAAGATTCATCATTTCGATGAACAAACTGGAGCGATATAGAATTTATATGAAATATCATTTGCTAATATGTAAGTTCGTTGGAGTTTGGCTGATAAAAAAGGACCTCACCAAATGGATTTCGCAAAAATAGTAGCCCTGAGGCCATATTCAGCTAAAGCTGGGAGCTAGAGGCTTCTTCATAGTAATATTCTCAAACCTACACAACATAGAAAAGGTATTTGAAAATGGTCCATACTTTCATTATAATGTTGGATTGTTTATGAGATACTGGGAAGAATCCTACGACCAAGACAAAGAAAAACTATTAGCAGCTCCGGTGTGGGTTAGGTTATTTGGCCTCCCAATGGACTTCTGGTATTCAGAGATACTAGAGGGCATAGGAAACATGATAGGAAGATTTGTCAAAATAGCAGAAACAAAAAAGAAAGGAAGATATAATTCATATGCTAGAATATGTGTTTATATGAATATAACTAAACCCATTCTAGACTCAGTAGAACTAGAGTACCATGAAGAGGTCTGGTAGCAAACCCTAGACTATGAACATATCCCATTCAGATGTAGAAGATTCCATGAGTATGGCCACTTATTCAAGGAATTCCCACTAAATGTAGAAGAGGTAGAGAACATGCATAAACAACAGAGGAAAAATCAAGAAGACAAGGATGAGTTTCAAGAAGTGAAAAGCAAAAGAAAATAAGCACGCGAGAATACCAACGGGGGGGAAATAGAACAACAGGCCCAACCAAGTAGAACAAAAAACTTTGATTTACTATAAGAAGAAGAAGAAGAAGAAGAGGATAATGAGATCCAAAAAATGGACTATCAAGGGGAAAAAGGAAAGGAAAGTAACTCGAGTCAAGGAAAACAAAAACCTAAGAGGAAAGCCCAGAGCGAGCTGACAAAAAAGGAGGAGAAGAGATATAGAGAGAAGATGGACAACACTACAATTGAAATAGACACAAGCAAAGGAGAAGAAATAAGCATGGAAGAAGAGGTGTTGAGGATATTATTGAATGAATGGAGACATCTTGATGAGCGATTCATTCCAAAAGACCAAAAATCACTATACATAGAAACATTCCAATAGTATAATGTTAAATAGGGATAGGGGAAGGTGAAGATGGCAGAACAACTGGGGTTGCATTAGGACAACAACCAAGATTATCCAACAAAATGAAAGGTTGGAATAAAATAGGTCGAAGAAACCTACAGGAATCTATACAAATTATGGGAGAAATGCTAGTGAATACAAGGAGGGTAGTACCGCTATCAGCGATATTTCATCAAATAAACCAAGTAACCCAATGATAATTACATCCTGGAATATAAGATGCCTTAATAGTAAAGGAAAAAGGAGACACTTAGTGGAAAGGCTAAGAAAAGAAAAAACTCAACTCGTGCTGTTATAAGAAACAAAAATCATAGGAGGGAGAATGGAGGAAATTCTAAATAAAATAAAACCAAGGTACGAATGCATGAACATAGATGCGAGAGGTAGTATGGGAGGTATAGCGATACTGTGGAATGCAACAAAAATCACAGTAGATTGTTGGGTGGGAATGAAAAGAATCCTGATGGGGCAATTCTGGCTAATTGGAAATAGATGATGGTTTCTAGCCTTTGTAGTATATCGCCCTCATACTCCAGTTATCTTCCTCCATCAAATACAACAACTAGGAAAAGTTCATGAGGAAAAACTATGGCTGATAGCAAGGGACTTCAATTTGATAACATCAACAAAGGAGAAATAAGGAGGATTGCAAAGAGAGGAGCCGAAAATGGAGAGTTTTAGGGATCTTCAAGAAAAACTCAAATTGGTAGACATACCAACCATAAATGGAAAATATACGTGGAACAACAGAACGGGAGGGAGCAGACAGATAGCCTCTAGGCTAAAGAGATTCTTGGAAATAGAACACTTCATTGGAAAAGACATATTCTATGAAGCATCAAATCTTTTGTGTTTAGGGTCAGATCACTGGCCTATTAAACTAGAAATTGAAATGAATCAAAAGAATTAGAATAGATCCTTTAGGCTTGAGGCATTTTGGCTAAGAGAACCCACCTTTATAGATAAAATGAAGGAATGGTGGAAAGGGAATGAGAAAGAGATAGGAGGAAGAAAGCAAATGCACATCTTTCAACTTAGACTAAAATATCTAAAAGGGAAGATAAAGAAATGGAACAAGGAACAATTTGGTAACATACAAAGGGAACATGAGATAATTCAGACAAAGATGAAGCACATACAACAACAAATAATCGATAAGGGTAGAAATGAAGAGCTCACAGAAGAGGAGGGGATGCTGATTAACAAATTGGAGGAAAGGAGACAATGGGAGGAAATCCTATGGAAACAAAAATAAAGGATCCAATGGTTAAAAGAAGGAGAAAGAAATACAAAGTTTTTCCATAAAGAAATGATACAACACAGGAAGAATGAAATAATCTTCTCCCTAATGGATTAGCAAGGCAACCGGCTTACCCAAAAGGAAGAAATGGAGAAACTACTGGTTCAGCACTTCAAAGGGATTCTAACAAAACCAAAAATTAGAAGGGGGGATAACATTAACAAAATTAGCTAACATATCCTCAAATTGGCGAGTAGAGACCAAAACCTAGCTCTACTAAGAGAAATAACAAAATCATAGGTGGAGGAGGTAATTAAGAATATGGTGAAGAACAAAGCACCAGGGCCAGATGGATTCACTATAGAATTCTTCCAAGCGACCTGGGCCTTCTTAAGTGAAGACATAGTGAAACTAGTGGAGTCCAGATGTACGAAAAGAATGCACCCAGCCCTGAATTCAACATTTCTAGCCTTGATCCAGAAGGCAGAGCACTTGGAAGAACCGCAAGGGTTTCGACCAATAACACTCTGCAATGTCATATACAAAATCTTGGCAACAATAATGGTCAACCCGCTGAAACCCATACTACCTAGCTGGATATCCCAAGAGAAAACATGGTTTGTCAAAGGCAGACAAATAACAGATGGCATAGTGGTGGCACAAGAAGCAATCCACTCCTTAAAAAAATCAAAGACCAAAGGAATGCTGGTAAAAATAAATTTGGCCAAAGTCTATGATAGACTGAACTAGGAGTATCTACAAAAAATACTGAAGGCATTTAGCTTCAATGAAAGATGGATAAGCTAGATAATGTCAATAGTAACCACCCCAGTTCTGTCAATTATGCTCAACGGATCCCCTACAGAGGAATTCAATGCCACCAAAGGGCTCGCCCTTCTTGTTTATCCTAGCAGCAAAACGTCTAGGAAGATATATAAAAACAAAAGTCTGCAGTGAACTATATACGGGTCTAATACTTTGGGGGAATGACCTTCCACTAACCCATCAAAAATTTGTAGACAACATAATGTTATACACACAGGCATCGCTCAAGGAATCCAGGAAAATTTTGGAAATCCTCACAGACTTCACTAGTGCTTTAGGGACATAGATAAATAAAGAGAAGTCAGATATCTATTTCTTCAACACCCCAGTACCCTCCAAAGGTTTCCTAGCAATATCCATGGGATTCGGGATAGGAAATTCCCTACAAAAATCTTATTGGAAAAGATCCAAAGGAAAATGAAAAACTAGACATTCGAAACATTGAACATTCCAAGTCGTGTAATACTGCTAAAATCAGTATTACAATCCATTCTGATATACCAACTAGCTAGTCCAACGACCCCTAAAATAGTCTGCCAAAAAATGGTAGACATGTTCAAAAAATTCTTATGCCAAGGACCAAGCACGGTAAAAAATGGGTGCTTCTATCCTGAAGCTGACTCAGAAAACCCCTAGAAGAGGGAGGACTTGAACATCGTGACCCTTACATTCTGAATTAGGTAATGGGAGCAAAGTTGTGGTGGAGATGGATACAAGGAGGGGTACATCTTTGGAAAATACTACGGGAGAGAAAGTATGACATGCCCAGGTCTCTCGAAGGAAAGCAGAGAAGCCAAGATGATAATAAAGGCCATGCAATATGGAACCTAGCCAGTTCCAATAGGAATATGATCAACAACGATAGCCTCTGGGAAAACAGATGAGGGGAAAAAGCTAAATTCTGGGAAGAAGCATGGAAATAGAGGGGAAAACTAAATAGCCAGCTGCAACTAGCAGAAATCCACCAATTCACTAGTATCCACGGGGAAAACACAATACAAAACTTCTAGTGGATAGAACCAAACGGATATTGGAGAAAGCGGAAACAACAACAGGATTGGCTAGAAGCACCAGAAAAACTCCAATGGAAGCTATAGGAAAAGGAAATGGAAACCGGGAAAATAGTGATAAAAGAAGGATTAGACATCCTAAGATGGGGCCACAAAATCAAAGAAATGATTACAATTGGAGAACTTTGTCAATTAGAAGTAGAACACATCAGACATCCAGGAACAAATAACTGGGAAAGCATATTGAAGGAAAACACATGGCCGAAGATCGCTTTCTTTGTTTGGATCTTGAGCCACGAGTGATCATTAACATGGTACCAATTGCAAAAAGGGAATGCAAGGCCCATCGATATGTGTCCTATGCCGAGTACAAGAAGAGACAATGGAGCACCTTACTAATGCTTGCAAATACAATGATAACATGTGGAAACAACACCATCAACTTTTTCAAATTAGTCACAGGAATCCAAATAACATGCAAACAACAATAGAGAACTAAAGGAAAAAACCATACCTGAACACAATCCTGAATTGCGCTTGGAGACTCTCGCTAGGATTTGTCCTGTGGAATATATGGAAAGAATGAAAAAAGTTGATCTTCAAGGAAGAAGGCAGAGCAAAAGCATAAAAATGGAACTAGATGATCCAAAATATTAGAGAGACTATTCTGATAAAGAAGTGGTTCGAGGAGGACTAGAAAACTAACCTGAAGGAAGAAAACATAATGATTTGCCTGAACCTGAAACCAAGCATGCTACATAAATGTTTTTGGAAGCACCAAACCACCAAATGAGAGGAAGTAAACCAATTCAAAATGCCACAAAAGGAATTCATCAAACTAAACTTCGATGGCACTGCAAAAGGGAAACCTCATGAAGCAGGGACCTGAGGGGTTTTAAGAGATGACAGGGGTAAGAAACTCAGAATCTATGAGATGGACTGTGGAAACGCAACAAACAATGAAGTAGAGCTTCATGCCCTAAAAAAAGGGTTGGAAATCGCGATAAGAGATCAATATCAAAAATTACAGGTAGACGGTAATTCGAAAATGGCGACTGAAATAGTAAGAAAGGTACAAAAAGGAACACAGTGGGAGAATATCTACTGAAGCTGGAGAAACGCTTGGCTAGTGTAGGAGATCAATAAACTAATCAGATGGATAGACTACATCCTTCCCACACACGTATGAAGGAAAGGCAATGTGGGAGAGGAGAACCTGACAAATCGGGGAAGCAACCAGGTAGGAATAACTGTAGACATAAATGCGGAAGAACTACATCAGATGGAGGAGATGGAAAACTTAGTGAAAATCCTGGAAAAGGACAAGGAAGGGGAGGAGAACCCCTAATCGCAGTGTAGCATAATGGAGGAATTGGGACATGGGAGAGGAAACCAGGAAGTGGGAGGAAACATCCACGTGAGTGAAAGGACAAGAGAGGGAAATGGAGTGAGACGACAAGGGAAAAGGAAAGGGGATGGATAGGATGGAGGAGGAACAGACCCCAAGAGAAGATTGGTGGAGATGGAGAAGGAGAACAATGAGGATGGTAAGGGGGCCAGAAGGAGGGCAGGCAGAAGGATGCCAGCAAGTGGTAGGATGAGGGACGAGATCATATTGGATGAGCAGCTGGGAGTAAGTGAGTGTTAATGCGAGAAAGTGTAAGACAGCATGGAGGGTCACCATTCCAAGGTGACGATGTAGGGATCACTGAAGGGAGAAATGATGACAGATAGGTCGAAAAAAAGAGAAATGACAGAAAGGGGAGGGGAATACAACATAAGGGAAAATAATCCATAGGTAGATGCATGCAGAGGGAGGAGACGAGAACTGGAGAGAGGAAAGGTGGCCGAAGAACTACATTGTAGCTTGAGGACGGAAGTGGAACCAGCTCTGTAGGTTGGTCTGTTACTCCTATAGCCCTCAACATCTTAAGGAATAGGATGTCTTTATGCATTAATCTAGGAAATTTGTACAGGATAGGGATTGAGTCTGATAGGGAGGAACCCAGGAATTCCTGGGGCCCTAGATGGTTGAAAATTTTAGAATGTGTAATGAAAATCCAGGGTAGTAAGCTAGGAAAGGAGGGGGTAGAATCCAGGAATGGGGAGGTCTCCACCATGGTAACCCAAAGAAACGAAACACGACAAAGCGAGGCCACAATGACTCCTATTGGGGACTCCTCGATAAAACCAGAGGGAAAAAACTGAAGAACCTCTGAGAGTAACAAGAATAGAGAAAAGAGGGGAACAGAAAGACAAAATTTCACTAGCGGTGGAAGAGAATAGGGCTAGGATTCTGATGCCTACACCACTAGAAAACATCCCCACGACCAAGCCTCCTTGTGATGCAAGGAATAATAAACTAGTTTATCCTAGAGGCAGTCCTAAGTGGATGTCTCTATCATGATGTTTGATTGATGGATGTTGTCAACTGGAAAAAACAATGGTAAGATAAGTAAGAAATAGGGGAAGCCAAAAATATGAGAGGAGATGGGAAATTCTAAAAGAAACCATGAAAAGCCTCAGTTCCAGCACTGAAAGGGATAACAAATGTGACACAAATGGAAAATTGTTTGGATGTTTGTTCATTATCAAATTGATAATAATAATGGTTATGTGATAGGTCTCACCTGAAAATATGTCGAGTATAGTGAGGAAGACAACAAACATAAAGAACCAACTGACAACAGGTACGCAGTCAACATGGCAACCAGGAAGGGGAAGAGAGACAAAAAGATGGCAGAAGGGGCAAGCGGCTTAAACAAAGAGCAAAGAAAGAGATGGTGAAAGTCTGGATGTGAACATATGAAAAACCTCATTAACGCTTACATGGCAGGGAAACCATCAAATGTTAGAGCCCAAATTGCTGGATGGGAGCAAGAACTAAACAACAGCATAAGGAACCAAGACATCCCCATGGAGGAAGGAGAGAGCATGGTTCCGGACCCAGGGAACTCCCAAGGATGACACTCTCTCTACAGACAGACAATACAACAATATTGGGTCATGAAGAATGTGGTGGCATGGGTTATGACTCTCGATCAGGAGAAAGTAGCAAGCATAGGATCAGAGGTAAAGGAGGACACCAAGGAAAAGGATCCCGTTAGGGAAGAACTCCTCAAGGAGATTGCAACAATCTAGGTACAAACTTATAGAAACAACTTGGCACTGGGGAGAATTCAACAAGCACTTCAAGGCATGAAGAGGAGTGAGATGCTTGACTCCAGTGCCAAAGCACCAGCCCCGTTAATATCCTTGGACAAGGATTGAAGCAAAGGTCAAGTACTTTTTTGTTGAAGTTTTATGATGAATAGTTCTTATTTGTTTAAATAGAAGAGTAGTATAGATAGTAAAGACAATGTTGCTAGATGGATAGACAAATAACTTTTTAAATTTTGGACAAGGTTTAATGCAGACAGGTGGCTACATGGTTTCCTTCAGGTAGGTAAGACCACCTGGAACAAATTAAAGATCTGATTTTGAATAGTTAAGCACCAGCCCCGTTAATATCCTTGGACAAGGATTGAAGCAAAGGTCAAGTACTTTTTTGTTGAAGTTTTATGATGAATAGTTCTTATTTGTTTAAATAGAAGAGTAGTATAGATAGTAAAGACAATGTTGCTAGATGGATAGACAAATACCTTTTTAAATTTTGGACAAGGTTTAATGCAGACAGGTGGCTACATGGTTTCCTTCAGGTAGGTAAGACCACCTGGAACAAATTAAAGATCTGATTTTGAATAGTTAATATCAATAGAGGAAGCACCACCAAGTTTACAAAAAAAAATAAAAATATATAAATACCAACAACCATTCTCCTATTTTCTCACAACCTGAAAATGTCACAGACCATAAATTTTAAAAGGATTTTTTTTAATGATAAAAATAAACTGAAGTTTGTATTCCATGTCACGTGGTTTTGTATTCCATGTCACGTGGTTGTGATAGTCCAATAAGGCCGCATAGCTAGCATTCTCTGTGACTTAGTTTAATAAAATATTTTAATGTCATGATGTGTTTTATGTACTCCAAAGAATAATAAAATTGTAAAATGAGTTATATGAATATCTGTTTAACTTTTTTTTTATTAAATTTTTTAATATAACTAAACAATTTTTTTGGTAGATAAAGGTTATATATATAATTGACATTGAAGAGAATGATAACAAGTTAATAATTATTTATTTAATATTGAATGATGACAATTTTTCTGTATAATGCTCATATTATAGTACACATGTCATCTCATTAGAGTATATATTGATAGAATGAGAGTTGTACAAATTGTACACATTCTATTTTTACATATTTTTTTTCAGATTATATTTTTTAATATTTTTTTGTAAATTAAAAAATAAAACCCATAAAAATTCTCTATTCAATACTTTACACAAATGAGAAAATAGAATTTTTGAATTTAATTACAAACCATTTGTGTTTATGGTACATATTAATTAATATATAATGTTATTTTTCACATTATTTATATTTATTGTACATAGTAATTAGTGATATAGTACATAGTAATTAATAATAGAGTACACAAAAGTTAAGTCTTGCCATTGTTACACAATAAGAGGGAAGACATTTCAACCAATTATACTTGAGATAAATAGAAATAAAATTTATTTAAAAATAATAAATTTAATCTCATAATGTTAAACTTTGGATAGATTTTAAATTTTTCTAGTCAAAGAAAAACTAAAAGCAAATCAATGAAAAACTAAACACGTTATATCCTGCCAACGACAAGTATAATAACTATAATCTAAAATATTTTTACCACTTAAACCGGCTTTTCTCTTTCAAAATCCCATCAATATCAATAAGAATTAATTTTTTTAACCATGGTTATTATTCTTTTCAAAGACAATAGATACATATAGGAATAATAATGTTCTCAATTGTTATCATTGCAAATACAAAATGATAAACAACGAGGGATACATAGTAGCTAGCACATGTAGCTTAACTTAAATATAGCCTAATTAAACTAAAAAGCAATAGACATAAATATTTCATAACAAAAATAAAACAATTAATTAAACACTCTATTGTTGAATGCCATAACCAAAAATTAAGAAATGTTATTAACTAATATTGTTTATATTAACTTATATACGCTTTAATATATATGTGTTTTTTTTTTTTTATATATATTATGTATTTTATTTATTATTATTTATATACTTTTTTTATAATTAAATTTATTGAAATATGTTTGTAATATAATAATAAGTCATCTTAAATAAAAGTCACAAAATGGAATAATAGAAAAAAGGAAAAATAAAAATATAAAAGTTAAATTAAAAAGGAAATAAAACTAAAAGCAAAAAATTAGTAATTAATAGAAATTAAAATTATTAAAACCATCCATAATAAGACATCAAACAATCACTTTACAAATAAATAAATTTAAATAATAATAATAAATAATAAAAAGATATTTCCCAATTTTAAACTATGGATAAGCAGCATAATTTTTTTGTTAAAGCACAATGAAAACAAAACTAAATGCATAATACCATACTTGCTGCAGATATAATAATTAGTAAAACCGATGACATATAGTTATGCAACGTCCACAAACTCTTTTATCATTAGCCATTATGAAATTTAGAAAACATACAATTGTTGAAAGTTCTCGAAACATTTCAATCACCGACGAATATGATTATCAAATATAACGATTTCATCATGATAACATTATCTAATTGTTTTATGGTTGGACATAGGTGGTCATCGTTGTGTGGGAGGAGCATGCATTTTGTTCAATGTAATTGTTTTTATTTCCAATTCCTTTTGTAGGAATTTACAGGGCAAGTTCCTTAGATATAACACCAAAGGACATTGCTCACAAATAGATCATAAATCAATACACTAGTATTCTTGACATGGTTAAGACCATCAAAGAAGGAAACAGTCCATGGCTTGAGCCAACACGACCACTTCAGGAAATTTATTAATGTAAAAGAAATAAAATTTACATAAGCTTCCCTCATGAACAGTCACCTAATAAATGACTTTCCATGCTCTTTTAATAGAGATCATGGACAAATTGGGTGTTAATCCAGGAAATAAGTGTTGGCAATACTGACGAGAGAATAAACCGTCATATCGCTTCATGTTGTTACACTGAAATTTGTCACCTTGACTATCTGCAGTCTATGTGGCCTCATCAATAGCCACATTGTCCTCTTTGTCAAGCCCCATACCTCTGCTCTTCATGTGAAAACTTCAAAGAGAGAGAAAGTCACTTGAAAACATGTTTATCTCTGGGTACGCAGGTTCTCTCTACCTTGCCTGCATGTACGCACTCCATATACATTAGACCTGCGTAGTAATACGCTTTGTATACTAAAGCTAGGGTGCGTACCCCTGTAAAGGTCAAAAGGCGCAAGTTTCATCTTTAAAAAGTTACTTGTGGTCACTTCTAGAGCCTTCTAGAAGAGTTCTTGACGTGTATTGAGCGCCTCCAGATGGTTCATGCACCCCTATGATAGAGGAGCTTATCCCATCAAGAGAGGAGCTACCCCATCCAAAAGAGGGAGTATCCCATTGATGTTGGAACTGAATAACCTCTTTTAGAATACTATAAATACAGGCATTGGGCCAAAGGAGGGGAGGTTGAAAGCTGAACATTCTATAGGGTAAATGCTGCTGGAATTAGGACTTCCATTTGTTGACTTGTGAGGAGAGATCACTATCCTTCCTTGTTGCCATAGTGGGAGTGGGTGACCTTGTCAAAGTAGAGGAAATCTCTTGCTGGACCCTGGGAGGAGCTTGCACAACACCAAGGCTCAGGTTGTAATGGTTCCTTTGATTATTTAATACAAATAAGTCCATTCTTCTCAATGATTTGTTAATGAATTATTTCATGTATTCCTTCGTCAATATGATAGATATGATTTATTTTATAATGAATATTCAGATGCTATGTAATCGTTTGCTTTGTTAGTGTATGCAGGTCTGAAAGTGAAGGAGGAGCTCATCTGGATCAGCAAGGCTGGACTGCTACA
>APFE030023024.1:43323-54713 GCA_000404065.3 Pinus taeda | reverse complement strand
ACCCAATTGCAGGGGCCCGCACACTCAGCTATGGACTTGCGAAGGTCTCCTCACACTCAGTTGGAGGAGCCTTCCCCTTTCGCTTAAGTACATGAAACATACCTTTCCTTCCTTAGCACCTTGCTCTTACAATTATTCTCTACCAAAAATTATCTCTTTAGACCTGCTATGCCTCAGCGCTATATAGCCTTTTCATTACAATACCATGGCCCGCGAACCATGGGCAGGTCTCAAAACCATCCTATCACCTACCCATACAAGGGACTAATTCCGCTTTGACTCTTTCTTATCTTCACGCTTCGCTTCCACTTTTTGCGAAGACTTTATATTCTTTAACAAAAACTATTACAAAAATTGACTTAACTGACAAAAAATGACCCTAGCGATCTCATCCCAAGAGGCCCCCAAGCCAAATATGGTGACTCGCCCTCGAGTCACTCATCTGGATTCTCCACTTTATTGCGGAGGTCACTGAACTCCAGCTTCAATACTTCAAGTTTCGTATTCTCTATACTACAACATGCTACACTTCTTCGACCAGCTTCTCTGTAGTTGGCCCCTCCATCACGAGGCACATGGTCCTTTGTTTCTGCTAGAAAGTCTTCATCTTCTCTTGAATAGACAGAGTAATCTAGCTCGCTTCCTCTATCCATGGTTGAAGTCGATGCTTCAACACTTTTCTTTCGTTGCATCTCCTCAACCTATGCCTGTAGCAGTTTCCCTTATTGTAAGTGCAAGAAGTGTTGGACTAGCACCAAAGTGTGCACAGTCGCCCTGATCTCATGAAATTTCTATTGTCCCTCTCAGATCTCTATACCCAGTGGCTGCGGGTTTAAGTCCTCCTGCAAAGTGGTCCATAAATCCATTGCGTTTTCAAAAAAATCGTTGCAGCCTGATACTGCATTATCTAAAGTAGACATTTGTTCTCTGATGGCTGCGCCACGCTGCTCCCTAACCTCTGGCAGAGTAACCGACTTTAGTTTCAATTGTAGTTCTGATATCTTCATCTGAAATTGAAAAATAACTCAGCGTACCTCATCCTTAGATTGTCACACTGCAACAGTTAATTTATGAATCTTTTCTAAAGCTACTACATCCTCTGGAATGTGTAGCTCTAGTATCGAATTATACACTTGTGTAATTGTTGCTTCGAGGCTCTGCCTTCACATTGCTAGCTCTTATTTTTCCTTAAGATTCTGAGCCTTTTCGGTGAAGATCTTCTGATTGTTCATTTTGACTTCTCTAATTACCGATAGTGTGATGTTCTCTGATCCGAAGCTCATGTGAGACCCCCTGATGAAGCGCATGGACAATCTAAAGTGGCAGCGCAACTAAATTAACACCCACGCCTTTGATATTTCCAAGTTTGACGTTATCTTCCTCTGAATCTACGCGTAATGTTCCTTATGGCAAGGGAATGAATCTGAGGTTTAGATTTCGTTCTGTTTCTCACTTGAATCCCCTTCACTTGTCCCACGCTCTCCTGAATTTTGCCTGTTTGAGTCTGAAACTCTCGCAGATCCTTTTGGATGCTCCCCATCATTTGCATGTACTATTGCTCGAACTGTGTCCACAAATCTATCATTATGTCTCTGACCTTATCTCCAATTTCATCAACGTCCCCCTCTAGGAGGACCATTTGGGTCAATGCACACTTGCTTGTCTAATTTGTTCTTTTTCCTTGGTCTAGTAGTTGTCTCGTTTTGGAACTTTGATAGCTTGAAGGGAGTGCTCTACGCATCACCCCCGCCTCCTTCTTGCTTGTACTGTTCCTACTCTTCAGTATGTTGGGAAGTCGAGTCCTCGACTTTTATTATGGCCTCTTTTGCAAAGCGCTCTTTTTCGGAAGCTACCTTAGCGTCAATTAATTTCTTCTTCTGATCAACCCATTCCCGCGCTGCTACTTATGCTACTTCCTTCCATTTATGCACAACTTTCGTCTACACGGAGGAGTTGTCACCACTACCCTAGCCATGTCCTCACAGTCTCATGTACATCGGCCTCCGTAACTATGTATGGAAACTTGTGCCATATCTTCTTAGGATCTCACCTCACACAGATGTATACATTATGAAAATCAACCTTAAATTCTGCGTAGGTCCGCAACTGCTCAAACAAGGTTGAAGACAACCTTGGCCTCTAATTGATCACCATGTGGAGGTCCATCTCGACTAGTATCCAGAAGAATTTTTCTTCCCTGACCCTCTCCGGGTCCTTCGTCGCCCACAACGAAGAAAATTTCGCTACCTCTAGTAAATCTTCATCCTACGAAGGGAATTGACTTTCCTTCGGAAGTTGCCATGCAATGAGTACAATCAACAGCACAAGCCAAGCATAGTGAGGTTCCTTGCCATCATCATGCGCTTCGCAAAAATTTTCTAAGAACTCCTTGCAGAGGTATTGCGCCTAGTTGTACTACAACCCCTTTGTACACTGTGCAACCAATGAAATTACTGGTGTCAGAACCTCATCCGCGTGACATTTTCGCATGATTCCCAGTCAAAATATGAGCCGAAAAATGCACCTCTTGGTCTATAATAGAGTGGATAGAGTATCCATGTGACTTCTTAACCAATCCAAACTCATTTTTCATTTTATCCGATGGTTTTCCCATCCTCTGACAAGCATCACATGCCTTACAATATGCCTTAGAATCCTTATGTATTGTTGGCCACCATAACCCTACATGCAGAACCTTTTGCACGATCGCTTTACCTTCATAGTGTCCTCCTGCCACTCCTCCATGTGCTTCAGTGAGGATACTAGAGTGCTCAAACTTCGAAACGTTTCTGCGCATTATTTCGTCAGTACCCATCTTATACAAGTGTCCTGCTATCACAGAAAAGTCAGCATCGCAGACCACCAGTTCCTTCTTCTGTTGAGTATAATACCCTTCTAGAGTTGTTCCAGTAGTTAGAATATGAATTATATTAGCAAAGTGATCATCTGCGTCCCTTACAGTGAAAAGCTACGCATCTGGAAATCCTTCTTCAAATTGGTTGGTTCTTCACCTGTCTCGATTCGGCTTAGGTGATCCGGTCCTGCGTTCAACTGTCCAAGCTTCAATATTACTTCAAAGTCATACTCTTGGAACAACAACAACCACCTACAAGTCTTCCCCCCAAACACAAGCTTGTTGACCACGTACTTGAGAGCGGAGTGATCTGTGTACATTTTGAAATGTGTGCGCAATAAATAATGTTGAAACTTTTGCAGCACGTATACCTTCACCAGCCCTTCGCACTTTGTAGTGGAATAGTTCTTTTCAGCTTCTGATAGTTTCCTACTTGCAAAGGCTATTAAATGATCAATATCGCCTTCACCAGGCTGGGTTAATACCACACCCAACACAATACATAAGGCATTGACATGCACATGGAACTCTTTCTTCCAATTTGGAAATACTAAGATGCGCACAGTCACCATATTTTCCTTTAACACATCAAGACTCTGTTGACACTCCTCATCCCAAAAAAATGTCACATCTTCCTTTAATAGTTTCTCCATCGTTGTGGTTATCTAGGCATAAGACTTGATAAACTTCCTATAGTATCCTGTGTGGCCCAACGTTGTGTGCAACTGCTTAACATTCTTGGGAGCATCTAAATTCACAATCACTACGATCTTCGCAGGGTCTACCATCAGTCCCTGCTTACATACTACATGGCCTAGCAAAATTGCAAAAGGCACACAGAATATACACTTCTTCAAATTTAGTGTGATCTTGCATCTACGACATGTATCCAACATGAGGCACAAACTTGCAACATGGAGCTTCACCAATCTGAACACAGTCCAACCATCAAAATATACCTCCAAGAATTTATGAATAAACTCCCTAAATGTCATTATTATGACCCCAAAGAAGATAGCAGGTGCATTCTTTAGCCCAAATGGAATTACTCTATACTGAATGCAACCCGACTCTGTTGCGAATGTTGTCTTGTTGTGATCCTCCAACGCAATCTTAATCTGATGGTACCCTGAGAACCCATCAATGGATGAATAAGCCTCCTGTCCTCCAACATTCTCTAAAAATTCATGTGTAAATGGTGTTGGAAATGGATCATGAACGCATGCATCATTAAGCTTCATGAGATCTATGCATATCCTAATTTTTCCTTGTTGTTTCTTTTCCTAGACAACCATTGGGGTTGCCCAATCAAATTCTTCAACTAGTTCAATGATTCCGGTCTCTAGCATCTTATTGAGCTCTTTGCACACCTTTTCCTTATACTTCATATTGAGCCAATAAGGTCTTTGCTTTACGGGCTTCGCGTCAAGTTTCAAAGTAATTTTCATAACTCTCATATCTCTTATAATACACTTCATATTCGAGAACTTTGTTGGGAATACATCCTGGTATTCGCGTAGCAGATCGACCACCATATCGATTGTATCTTCGTACCAATAGTCTCCTATCTTCACAAACTTAGGCTCCGCATCAGATCCAATATTTACTTGCCTAGTCTTCAAAGGTTTTGATATATCAGGGTTCTCTACTTTAGGTCCTTCAACCTTGCGCTATCCCTAAGTTTATGGAATGTTTATTTTTCTTGGATCATCTTCCTCTTCTTTAGCAGTCACATTATAGCATTCCAGTCCGTGGCGTAGCTATGTACTCAAGTTTGGGTGAACCCATTATACCGACTCTTCAAGTGTTCGAAAGATAGCGTCTTTAATCTCTTAGAGTGCTTCATCGATGCACACAATCCCATCCTCAAAACTAAAAGTTAAAAAGAAGCTTTCCCTCAAGATATCCCATTTAGATGTCCCATGGCGTAGCTCCATTTCCAAATAACAATTCATGGGAATAGTATCTAAAGTGTGATAGAAGATGTGCACCCATTCCTACTATGGCTCTTCTCCCCATGCTTTAGTCCATCGCACGAAGTGTTCGCTGGGATCACCCTTTCCACTATATTTTTCCGTCATCCAAGTATTAGCGTATCCAAACCTGAGATTCATCATTCACTTGTATTATTTCTAGTCAGCGAAGATTTCCTTATGCGCACCCCACCAATGATGAGGCGTAGCACGCAGTGCCAATTCAAGTGCTTGGAAATGATGTTCCTCGGGCACCTCCCTATCAAACTCATCTAAAAAAATATTAACATCATTTAAGCCATCATAATGCAAAATTTTTCTTACCTACGTGGATACACACCACAGGGATTTGGTCATCATATTGCAATGTAGCATAGAGACCTCATGCAACCTATTATGCTAGTGTTCGATATCTTCATCTGAGTCTGAGGTATAGGAGCTGTGTCTATCCCTCTTGATCCGTCCATCTGCAGTGGGATTGATCCAATCTTCGTCGTGTGCAGTAATCTTGTAGATTTGATCCAAATAATTGTCCTCCTCATAGTTGCGGATTGGTTCAGTATAGCACGCTCCTTCAGTAAGGTCTAGTGGCATAATAACCCTGAGCGCCTTCTTCTCAAATGTCATCATTCGCTTCTTTAGATTAATCACCATGTCCATGTGGAAGGCCAAACCAATTCCTAGTATCGCAAGGTAAGGATTGTTGTCATCCACTATTTCAATTACTTCAAAATCATCCAATGCAGTCACTCCTTCAATGTCCATTGTTACCCCATACTGGTGCCCCATAGGAATGATCTTATGTTGATTTGTCATGCATAGCTATATAGGATACCAATGTAGCATAGGTCTCCCCATCCTCTCCCATGTTTTTTTAGGTAGTACATTTGCATCAGAACCCAAATCTAGGATGACTTGATCCATTTCATGCTCTCTGATTTGTGCGGTTAATCTCATCTCGTGCCTGGTCTGCTTCTTGTGTTTGCCTAGTTTCCTCACAGCGTGTTGTTTCGTAGGAATCTTAATTTTTCCTGCGAAATTTTCGATCAGCTCTTGGAGCCCTTCTACTGCCTTCTGATCCCTCAACAACTTCATACAAGTTTTGAGAAAAGTGACTAATAGTGAAGGATTCACATCTTTCACTTCATTATTTCCAATTGGTTTTCCCTGACTCCCCGACGTAGAAGCCTCAGCAAAGTTATTCTTAGCCTCCATGAAAGTTTCTTTAGCCCGGTTAAGGTCAAACACAACTTTTTTTTAGCAACCTTGTGCACCCATCCCTCGATTTCTGGCTGCTTCCCCTTATCTTCACCTGTGGCTATACCACTGCACGTTGCAATATTAATATTGTGATCTTCTTCGTGAGGATCCATACTCATCATCTGGATATGCTGTGTAGGTTCCTGGGTATGTGTCTTCTTTTATTGCATCTTTGATATAAGTATCGGGCAATATTCTATCACATGGTTGAACTGTCTGCAATATTGATAAGATGGATGCGTTGGGTTTGAATAGTCGCATGCAAAATTTCCAGCTTCACCACAATTATAACAAATAACTTTTCCACGACCTCTACCAACCCCTCATCCTCTTCCTTGTCCACGACCTTGGAATCCTACGTGCGCTACACTCACGTCTTGATCCTGAGGCCAATTTTCTGTCTGCATTCAATAGGTCGGGGTTTTATCCATCATTAATTCATAACTTCAACAATGGCACTCATCATGACCTACAGACTTGTAGAAATTGCAAAACAATTATTGAGGGGTCTGTACAAACTTATGTAGTAGATGAAAATTATCTGTCGCATGTTGTCCTTTAACCTGATAGATAGCTCACCATGGCATTGCTCTTGTGCTCGGCCAAGCAGTATTTTTTGGCTTCAGGGAGACAAGGCCTCCCCCAATAAGATAATTCTGATAAACTGGACAATGATCCTTGTCATGGCCATGACCATTACATTTCAAGCACCAAACTTCTGCGCGAACTTCAGGTTGTGCTTCGTTTCCCTTCTTGAGGCTCTACAACTCTAGGTGTAGACTTGCTAGCTGCGAGTGAATCTGTTGTACTCCAATGTTTGTATCTTGTATTAGTGAGGCTTCCAACCTCATCGCGATCTCCAAAACTTCTGCTTACATTGATATCTTCTACTGCAATAATGGTAATCTGAGGTGAGGCAAAAACAAAGAAATGTACAAATCTTTGTGTTGTTTATTTGTGATGTTCATATTAGCCTGTCGGATTAGGCATTTTAGCCTCTAATTGAAATCCCATGAGGATTCATTTACCACTTGTTGTATCTCCTTAAACTTTGTAACAGACTGCGTGTGAGACTTAGGATTCTTAAACTCATTGTTAAATGCTCGTTGAGTATCTGCCAATGTCGTGACAGGGTGATCTTGATAGTACTTGATATACCAAGTCATCACTCTATCTTGCAGTGTCGTGACCAATTGCACTTTCTTTAAATTATCATCAGTGATCTGTTGGGCTGTCCATAAAACATTTGCAACAAACGAGAATTTCTCGGGGTCTTTGCTCCCTAACCCCCTTGAAGATCGTCATCTTCACTGCATTTGCCATGTTGAATGGTGGAGGTGGAGGTGGACATGGAGGTGACAGTGTAGGTGTATGCGATGGAGGTGGAGCTAGAGGTGGAGTGGATGGATGAAGTATCTACGAGATACCCTGACTTACCAATTGCAGGGCACTTTGTAGTGTACTCAGAATAGTTCCTTCGTCGTCACTTGAAGAGGATCTCAATAGCGAACTACATTCAGAGCCTGATTCTCTGTTCCTTTTGAAGGGTTTCCCGCTTCACATAGTCCCGAACATCAAGGTAATGGCATAACCTGTTTTTCACACAACAACATCTTAATCAAAGTTTCCAGAGATTTTAATTACTTATCTTACAGTCCCTTGAATAGCTTGCGCTCTGCTTTGCTATAATTGATGGGTATATCAATCACAAGCTCAGTGAAAAATCCTCCTATGGGACGATCAATCCAATGATCAACAACCCGCGCGATGTTGTTTTCTGATGCTTCCAAACGCCTCACTACCTCTGGAGTCCACACAATAGGGTCATCAAGTCTCCACGTACCCTGACTGTCCGCTAATCTAGACAACCACTCATCCAGTTCGCAAGGGAAGAAACAAAAAAGGCTTCGGTTTCGTCTGAGTATAGGTATCTATTCAACCATTGTTCCTTGGATAACCACAGATTTCTTTTCTCTTGAGATGCAAACGCATGTTCTTTCCAATCGAGCCACTTTTCAATTTATTTCTTAGTAGGGAACCACTTATTCGACATCACACATTCCTCAGATAGATCCCGGTATCAACAACATAACCATTTGTTGGCTTGATGGGGCCTGACCCAGGTTCAGAGTTATTCATGCCAACCAACAAAACCCTAACTATTGGCCCTTTCGGCAATATCCTGCGTAGCGCAGGCTGCAGTCTCCAGTATTGGAGGATGCTAGAACCAAGTTTCTGCATCTAGAGGCCTGTGTGATGGTCTTCCTAAGGATCTTAAGGCTCGGATCTACCTTGATGCAACCCTAACTCTTCTAATTGATCAACTATTGTAAATCTATTCCAATGGCTTCCAACGCTTTGTGAAGGTATTAAATTGTTATTAATATGCATAAAAGATACATATCCACTACTTTCGCGTAATAAACAAGCATTAATTCACATAAGTCATAATACACCGCAGAGATATACAAACTTAATTGAAACAATAAACAAGGCACAGATGCACAGATTCAGCTCAAAACAGTCTTTATTAAGATGCAAATGTTCAGATACAGACTTCTTCTCTCTGTGCACTCAGCTAGAGGGGTTCACGCACTCAGCTACAGACTTGCCAAGGTCTCTGCGCATTCAGCTATAGGAGCCTTCCCCTTTTGCCTAAGTACAGGAAACATACCATTCCTGCCTTAGCACCTTTCCCTTACAATGATTATCTACCAAAAATTATCTCTTTAGACTCGACTTGCTATGCCTCAACTATATATAGCCTTTTCATTACAATACCATGGTTTGCGGACCATGGGTGGGTCTCAAAACCATCTTATCACCTACCCATACAAGGGACTAATGCCCCCTTGACTCTTTCTTAGGTTCATGCTCCACTTCCACATTTTGCAAAAACTTTACATTCTTTAACAAAAAATATTACAAAAATTGACTTATCTGACAAAAATTGACCCCAGGGATCCCATCCCAACATGAATAGGAAATGTATGATGGTGGTGATGTTTTCCTAGGAGATGACTTAAAAAATATAATCATAGGACAAGCAAAAGTTAAGTTGGAACTCATGGATGAAATGATTAAAACACTCCTTGACGTTTTGCACATCCCATGATTGGCCATAGTATTTATTTTTTTGTAAGCAAGATGACTGATGCATGTGTAAAAATAGTGTCTGAAATGGAAACTTGTAGGATGATTCGAGTAACAATGGTATTACCATTATAAGGTATCTCCAACCTACTATAGTGGATTCCATGGTTAAACCATAACATAGGTCCTACATAGGAATATGTCCTAGGGCCACACTATAAATCATTTTGAGGTCCATGGTTGAGTTTTTTTAGCATCTGAGTGGGACTCTTGATGTTAAGGTTGACTACTAGATTCCTAGTTTAGGGAAAGGTATAACAAAAGTATTAGACCAATATTGGGTACCAAATCCCCATGAAAAAAGAACTTTAATCTCTTCCAATTGATATGATAGTTTGGGCGTGGAGGGAAAAGAAAGAAGATTGTAGGAGGAATATGGCATAGATGTGTTAATTCATCTACTTGAGGATGTCATGAGATTAGAAGGAAAAAAATCACGAATGAAAAATTGTCCTTTGGAAAATCAATTAATATATTATGAAGAAATAATTTCCATGTTTATTTTTTATAATATACTCTATATAAGGATAAAAAACTAATGATAAGGGTAATATGTTGAAGAATTTCTCACACATTGGTGCAAAATCTAGAGCAAAGTGTTGAAATGCCTACCTTCAATAACTTCATGGGACATTTGGTTAGCTAGAAATGCAAGGATATTTGAGAACATGGATATCCTTCTCATCCAATGTGCTTCTCACGTTAAATATATTTTTTCATATTTAAAATCTGGGATGCAAACCCTTGTAATGAGATACTTGTCCCATGCTAAAATTAACAAAATAGGGGCTTGGGGGTACTTTGAAAATGGAAGTCAAGGTAATCTCCCCAAAAGGAGGAGTTGGTGGTGCTATTTTCCTTAATGGTACACATAAAATCTTATTTAATATTGATTTAGGAGATGGTACAAATAATATTGTAGAACTATTTATTTTGAAGATCCTCTTAATATTGGTTGCGCAAGTAAGAGTATAAAAAATATAGATGCTTATTAACTCAATCAAAGTAATGAATCGAATGAATGGCTAGAATAGAATGACAACTCTGATTTTAAACCTTGAATTTGATGAAGTAAAAACATCATTATATTTTTTTAAACGTTATCTACTTTAAACATATTTAAATGAATTTAATAAAAAAATATCATTTGTCTAAAAGCAATTGTTACATTAATATGGGAATTTGCTATAATAATAATTTCTTTTTTCAATCTCCATTTAAGAACCTCCTAAACAACGAGACTTGTAATAAAACTATGCTTGTATCCTTAAGAAACTCAAACTTCTAGAGATACACATATTTTTACAAAGATCTTCTCCACAATTTATATAAGAAATATGTTTTTTTATTTTTTATTTTTCCTTTTTCTTCTCCATGGGACATTAAAAATGTTTGTGTTTCTTTATAATAAATGTTTATATTTATATTAATTATTTACATATGAAATTGATAATCAATGAATATCGTTCATTTAAATATTCTGGAATCCATATTCCTCCTAAGCTCAATTGGAATTATAGTATTGAAATAGATAGAGGGTGAACACCTTATTGTGAGCTTGAAAAAATTATAAGTTAGCGAACCTTTAGAAATGTGATAGAAAAATATTCATATTTGATATTTTTATCACTCTTTTTATCTTATACTATGTGAAGCTTGGTGATGAAATATCTCTAAATTTTTTTGGAGAAGGATAAGCAAAAGAAAAGAAAACTAATTTTAAAATTTATAATATTACTATTCAAAGCAATGCACCCTATTTTATCCTCCTCATAAAAGCTACCCTCTCCCTAGTGAGTCCAAAGCCATGGTTGGCTTCACCAGAAGAAAAGCAGATCACTATGTGTATTTTAAATTAATTGGTGACCGTGTTATTTATTTGGTCTTGTATGTGGATGATATGTTGCTGGTTGGAAATGACGACAAAGAAATTATCCAGGATTTGAGACCCAATTGTCCTCCAAATTCGACATGAAAGATCTCGGTGCTGCAAACTATATTTTGGGCATGGAAATTAAAAGAGATCGGGCAAAGAGGAAGCTCTGGTTAAACCAGAGGGAGTATGTCGAGACAATATTGCAGAGGTTTAATATGCAGGATAGTAAACCGGTGAAGGTTCCTATTTCTGTAGGTGTGAGGTTATCTGCTGA
>APFE030023024.1:32288-42822 GCA_000404065.3 Pinus taeda | reverse complement strand
GCAGCGGAGGGGTCATAGGGGGGTTTGAGGGGGGCGGGTAGCCCCCCTCTACAGGGTCCGGGGCAGCGCCCCGGGAATTTTTTTTTGGACCCTATATTAGGTTGGGTGAACCTACCTATGGCTTTCGATCCATGGTTTTGGACGCGATGGTTTTCGGTCCATGTTATTGGATGCTTCAACATGTATAAAAATGTATTGTAACATTGAAAGGAATATAATGAAAAATCAAGCTGGTAGTCTCGGTTTTGGGATCCAGTGGGAAAATATCTGTGTATATGTGTTTTATGTGTTATGCTCTCGCATTGTTTATTTTCTGTGTTTTGGAATTCGTATGCAGGTAATTTCTGTATGGGGTTAAAACCTACAGTTAGGTCTTAAATGTGTAAGAAAAAATAAACAACATGAATGACAAGAGGTTCCCCAAAATTGCTTCCAAGTCTAACCATAATCACTAACCGCTCATGCTAGGATGACACAAGAGGCTAGGTCTTGGCTAAAATATCATTACATTTGAATTAAAACACCTATCCTGAACCCAAATTAATATTCAGTTTAAAAATATTTGTTACGATATAATATGGTAATCTTGAAAGACTTTTTTTTGGCCTAGAAATAAGATTTTAAAAGAATTTATGTATTCTTTACCTCTTTTAAGTTTCTATAAACTAATTATAATCTCAAAAACTTGATGATAATTAACATCATCAATTCAATATATTACATTAATTAAATACTAAGGTAGTTATATAAATTAAATCATTGGTAAATGTCCATCTACATCAATTCATGAAAGAAACTCTTGGCAAGGGTTTTTATGGATGTGAGTTGCATTTGAATAATTGGGTGATGGTCAATAAAATCAAGGAATTTACCTTTAATATTTTTGGACATTCTACTAAATTGCTAATGATGAATGTTTCTTGGCATCAAACCTAAAAAAATCTATGTTAAACATTAAACAAGACTATGTATTAAGGGAATTTTCTACTTTTTCATCCATGAAAAAGTTATGAATGTAAGCAATTATATCCATATAAATATTTTCATATGTTCTGGATGTATTTAATTAAATTCATAGAGATATTTTCAAGTTTATCGTATTCACTTAAGTAAAGAATATTTTTTTACCAATATTTGCTAATCTTAAAATTTATTTAAAGTTAATTTAACATAAATAGAAACTTAAATGGTTGAAGTTTCAAATTTTATTTTAAAGAATAAGCAACTTTTCACATTCTTTATATTCAGTGAAATAAACATATTTACTAAAAGTTATTGCTCTACAAAATTTAAATAGGCAAAATTTAAAAGTTAATTTTCTTCTGAATTTAAAATTTAACAATTACAATTAAAAGTAAAGATAACAATTGATTAAATGAATCTCTACCCATGCAATCTCCCTTCAAATTATTTCTAAACATACTCGTTCTATCAAATCTAAATATAAATTCAAACTCTCTCAGAATAAAGGAAATTAAAATATTTACGGATAGATTGTGATGGGGTTTTCCATTGTAAAAAAATGTGGACACAAATTGCTTGCACTCAGTTTTTTTAATTTATTTTTAATTTCTTCTCATTTTTATTTGTTGGACCAAAAAACTGCATAGGCATAAAAAGTCCAAGTCCATGGTACTTGTCATCCTGCTTCACTACCTGTAAGATCCTCTCCTGCAAATCTATCCCATATGAGCTAATAGTTGCAATGTGATTTACCTACACTCTTTTGGTAGAGCATATTCAACCCTATTCTCTTTACCCTTAATGCACATGTTCTCAAAGTTAGACTCTTTGAGATTGGCCAACCATTTAGCTTTCCTGGCATTCAGATTAGGTTGGTGAAACAAGTATCTCATCCCACTATGATCACTCATCAAAACAAAACGCCTGCAAGAGTATGAAAGAATAGAAGATAGATCCAAAACTAAACTGACAAAAGCCAAACCAACAAAAGTTGTGAATTGATCCTCAAAATCCTCTTTATCATTGATGTCTCTCTTTTTCTTCATTTTCGTTAATTTTCCTTCTCATGCAAATATGTGACTCTTCATCTCCCATTTCTCCTATTTTCATTTATTTTCATAAATAAATTCCACTTAATTCCTCTTTTCCTTTTCCAATGCCTTTACCAATTTTCTTATCCATAATAATAAATAAGTGATGCCCACTATATATTTCTACCCAACATTCGGCTTGGAATACATGTCCCATGACCTTAGTCTTATTACTCCTTTATTATTCTTTGTTACACGAAATTTTGACCCGAGGCTATTACAACAAGAAAGGGATGATATAGGCCCTTCTTCCTCATGCTAGGATCATTGGTACATAATAAGTCAAAGTCCATGGTACCTATCATCCGCCCACGCTGCACCTACGAATCGAACCCAGCGAGGAACCTGAGATTTCCCGACAGATAGAGCTCAACACATAGTAAGCATCCAGTAGACGAAGCGTTGTCATTCCTGTTCTTTCAGCTCTACACATCACGCTGAGGTATTTGCCTCCATAACTCTCCTAGTATCCCCTATTGTTTCCTTCTTTAACCATGGTTCTCCATCTTCCTATGTTCTGCATGCCCTGTCTTTGTTAAGTGCCTGTGACCCGAACTTTTCCAAAACAAAGTATCCAAAAATGAAAATATTGTGGTTTACCCTCAAATTAATCACAAACAGATGAGAAAGATTATTAGAGACTTACCCATGTCAGGATTGTTTAATCCTTTGTTAGAAGGGTAGATCCAGATCTTAGTGAGTTGGATTAGAAAATCAATACCAATTCACTAATACCAACTTTGACAAGAGTTTAATGGTTCAGACTAAACCTTACTGAAGCAATTTTTTTTAGGCATTGCACCATATCCACAATTCATACTTGTCCCATACCCTGGTGTACTTCCATACCTAGAAGGTCCATAGCTGGGGGTTGTAACATATGGAGCATATCCAGTACCTGCAATAGGCAAGAGTGCTCCATAAAACCCAATAAGAATTGGTCCATAGATTTGCATATATTGTGCACAAAAACTAGCTCCATGTCTTGTAGAACCTCTTGTATTTCCTAGAGACATGTCCTTGGGAATGACCAACTTCACCTCCATAGTCTTTTCCTTGAGCTGGTGGAATATTTGTTGAATAAATTTGTCACTGCATCCTCTGAATCATAAGTAATAAGGATTTGTTTGTGTAGTGTGATCATACCTTACAACTACATCTGTTGTATTACCAAACTGCTCAAAATAATTTCTGAAGTCATCCTTAGTAACAGGGGGTGTTAACCCACCAACAAAATCTTCTTAGTCCTAGGTACTGCCATATTACTATTCCTATGAACATTTTGTTATTCATCCCTTGGTACAACCCTTTCAGCTTCAACCTATGCACAACTATACTACTTAAGAAAGGAAAAAACTAACCATGCACACCTCTTGCAATCAAAGAAGAAACAATAAGCAAACATTGAAAGAGGAAGTACCCACACTTCCCTTCAACAATTCATAAAACTGATGGGAAGATGTATATAACACAAAATTGAGAAATCAAACAACTTTTTGAAAGCCAATGAACATAGTGATATAGACAAAGTAACTATAGTTAAAGATCCAAGAAGAAGAAAACATTCACATAGGAGGCACCCACCCCACACTTCATTAATTGAAACAAAAACGGATGGAAGATGTATAGTACACATAATTAGAGAAACTGAAATTTTTTTTTTAGGTCAACATGCATATTGACTTAAATTCTAGACATGGTAACTACAAACCTTTTAAACCACTAAATGGTGTAAGTAGCACACTTTTGGGTTTCTTCTGACTGCTTCTCAAGAGTCAAAACGCACTACAAATAACCATGCTGGAGATATGAAGCACTTGAAACAAGCTATCATATAAATACAATGACTAACTTCTGAGGAAAATAATATGAATAGAAAATTTGAAATCTTTGGGATCTCATGATATTTATGGAAACCAATCACATCTAGGAGATTCAATAAATTCAAAAACGTAAAACACTAGGAAAGTACTTCAATAATGAATTTTAAACATCTACATTGAAGGAGATTCAAGAAAATTATATATTTGAGGATTTTGGTATAAAAAAAATTGATAGTCAAAACCTAAGTGTGTTTTATTTATGCCAATATAATTTTAACATCTTTTCCTACATGATTAAGTGATGATTGTGGCAATATTTAATTATAAGCTACAATTTTGGAAAGCACAAAGACACAACCAACTAAAATCCTCACAATTTTATGGGAATATTAGCATTGAGGTATTGAAATTATGAGGACCTTGTTAACTTAACAAATACAATTTGAAGACTCAAGAAGACCGTAATGGGTACTTGACGGAACCTCAAATGCATCTTATAGTGAGAAACAACTAGTCCTCTGTCAAAGTTTTGAAATTAGTATTGTTGTATTGAAATTATCAAGGTGTATGCAACTTGGAGACTAAAGAAGAATGTAATAAGTACATAGAGGAACCTCAAAAGAATCAATGAATAAAATCTTGTCCTCATTATTAAGATCTTTGAAAAAATTATAATTTTTCAAAACCACACTTACCTTAGGAAAAACTACATCTTTTGAAAGAAAAATTTATTTATTTCCCAGTACAATGTTTTGATAACTATAATTTTAGGCATTGCAAGGTGGTGTTAGTAATGTCACATGTAAATGTTAGTAGATAAAATCTGTTGACTACTTTCTGGGAAGCCACTGTGAATAATGAAAAATGAACAATTTGGCCAAGCTCATTATTAAGCGCTTGCAAAAACCAAAACTTTATGAAACTACACTAAATTTATGAAAGCCTACATCATTTAAAACAAATTTTATTTATTTTCTAGTTTAATGTTTTCACAACAATATTGTAAGGTGTTGCTAGGAGTTGATAGTAACGTCACATGTAAGTGTTGGCAGGTAATGTTGACAGAATTCAGTTGACTACTTAGTGGGAGGCAACTGTGACAATTCCCAGTGTATTGTGTTTTTATGTCAATGTGGTTGGTAGAGAAGACACATTTTTTGGGAGGATAAAATCACTTTTTCGGCTTACACACTACTTTCCATCTCCTTGCTCAAGCAAGAAGTGTAACAGTTTTTATGGAGGAATATTCATCATTTTGTTCAATGATTTGACTGACAACCTTGTTTGGTCTATTCAAGCTATTCATTATTGGTATTTTGGTACATATGGAGAGTAGAAAATGTTCCAACTAAAATATAGATAATCTTAGAATTTGAGTGATTACTTATCCAAATATTTATTTGTATTTTTTTCCTTTATATTTTCCTCAAAACTAACACAAAATATATCTTGAAGAGTATATACTTTTTTATTCGCTTTGTAATTTCCCAAAACTAACACAAAATATAACTTGAAGAGCATATAAAATGTTCTTATAAGCTTTTGTTCTCTTTGGATTTTCCCCAAAACTGACACAAAATATAACTTTGAGAAGCATAAGGACCCTTATTGGTTCAGTGTCAAGGTATAGATTTCTATTTCCAATACAACTTGATTAGTGTGAGAAACCAACTTTTCCAACTTATCTCCACAGGAAATTCAAGCAACGACATGTGGAGATCATAATTTAGCATTGAAATTTATTAAAACATAATTGATAATGAATTGAAGCACTTTTCAGAGTACATTAACATTAGCAATCTTTGGGACTTTGGTAGAAATGCTAATATATCCATTGATAACAATATGAAGCACTTCTCAGAATACATGAACATCTCATTTAGTGATATTCATAACTTGTAGAAAAACCATTACTTTAAGTTTTGATGAAATGAATATGTAAAGTTATAATGAAGATGCCTTATATGTAAGAATGCGCTCATAGGATAGAAATAAAAATATATCCTTAAGAGGGAGATCGAAATCTCTAGGAAAGTTAGTAAATCTATACTAGAGATGTGGAAAAGAAGGGTATTACAAGAAACATTTTACATCCAAAAGTGTTGAAAAAGGGAAGGGATCCATTAGTGCTCCTTCTACAAAAGAGAAAACCTCCTTAGATGAAGGAGGGGGCGTGTTATTGGCTTTCTCAAGAACACATACAGATCATGAGGTGTGATTGGATGAATTATTTGCATTTTTTCATATAACCCCTCATAGGAAGTGGTTTTATGAATAGGAAATGTATGATGGTGGTGATGTTTTCCTAAGAGATGACTTAAAAAATAGAATCATAAGACAAGCAAAATTTAAGTTGGAACTCATGGATGAAAGGATTAAAACACTCCTTGACGTTTTGCACATCCCATGATTGGCCAAAATATTTATTTTTTCTGTAAGAAAGATGAGCGATGCATGTGCAAAAATAGTGCCCGAAATGGAAACTTGTAGGATGATTTGAGTAGCAACGGTATTATCATTGTAAGCCATCTCCAACCTAGTATAGTGGATTCCATGGTTAAACCACAACATAGTGCCTACATAAGAATATGTCCTAGGCCCGCACTAGAAATCATTTTGAGGTCCATAGTTGAGGTTCTTTAGCATCTTAGTAAGACTCTTCATGTTAAGGTTGACTACTACCTGCCTAGTTTAGGGAAAGGTATAACAAAAGTATTCGACCAATATCAGGTACCAAATCCCCATGAAAAATAACTTTAATCTCTTGCAATTGATATGATAGTTTGGGCATGGACTGAAAAGAAAGAAGATTGCAAGAGGATCAAGAAAAATTAAATGTGGCATAGATGTGGTAATTCATTTACTTGAGGATGTAATGATATTAGACGGAAAAAAATCACGAATGAAAAATTGTCCTTTGAAAAATAAATTAATATATTATAAAGAAACAATTTCCATGTTTATTTTTTATAATATATTCTCTCTATAAGGATAAAAAAATGATGTGAAGGGTAATATGTTGAAGAAATTCTCGCACATTGGTGCAAAATCTAGAGTAAAGTGTTGAAATGATTACCTTCAATAACTTCATGGGACATTTGGTTAGCCAGAAATGCAAGGATATTTGAGAACATCAATAGCCTTCTCATCCAATGTGCTTCTCACGTTAAATCCATTTTTGCATATTTAAAGTCCGAGATGCAAACCCTTGTAATGAGATACTTGTCGCATGCTAAAATTAACAAAATAGGGGCTTGGGGGTACTTTGACAATGGAAGTCAAGGTAATCTCCCCAAAAGGAGGAGTTGGTGGCGCTATTTTCCTTATGGTACACATAAAATCCTATTTAAGATTGGTTTAGGAGATGGTACAAACAATATTGTAGAACTACTTATTTTGAAGATCCTCTTAAGATTGGTTGCTCAACTAAGAGTATAAAAAATGTAGATGTTTATTAACTCAATCAAAGTAATCAATTGAATGAATGGCTAGAATAGAATGACAACTCTAATTTTAAGCCTTAAATTTGATGAAGTAAAAACAACATCATTATATTTTTTTTAACTCTATCTAGTTTAAACATATTTCAATGAATTTAATAAAAAAATATCATTTGTCTAAACAAAATTATTACATTAATATAGTAATTTGATATAATAATAGTTTCTTTTTTCAATCTCCATTTAAGAACCTCCTAAACAACAAGACTTGTAATAAAACTATGTTTGTATCGTTAGGAAACTCAAACTTCTAGAGCTATACATATTTTTACATAGATCTTCTCCACAATTTATATAAGATGTGTGTATTTGTGTGTGTGTGTTGTGTGTGTGTGTGTTCTATTGGATATTAAATGTTTGTGTTTTTTATAATAAATGTTTATATTTATATTAATTATTTACATATAAAATTGGTAATCAATAATAAATATCTTTCATTTAAATTGGAATCCATATTCCTGCTAAGCTCAATTGGAATTATAGTATTGAAATAAATGGAGGGTGAACGACTTATGATGAACTTGAAAAAAATTATAAATTAGCAAACCTTTAGATATGTGATAGAAAAATATCCATATTTGATATTTTTATCACTCTTTTTATCTTATACGATGTGAAGCTTGGTGATGAAATATATCTAATTTTTTTTGGAGAAGGATAAGCAAAAGAAAAGTAATTTTATAATTTGTAATATTAGCATTCAAAGAAATGCACCCTATTTTATCCTCCTCATAAAAGCTACCGTCTCCCTAGTGAGTCCAAAGTCATGGTTATACCTTAAATCTACAAGAAAAAATAAACTACATGAATGAGAAGAGGTTCCCCAAAATTGCTTCCAAGGCTAGCCATAATCACTAACAACTCATGTTAGAATGACATAAGAGGCTAGGTCTTGGCTAAAAATATCATTACATTTGAATTAAAACGCATATCCTAAACCCAAATTAAAATTCAATTTAAAAATATTTGTTACAATATAATATGGTAATCTTGAAAGACTATTTTTTTCCTAGAAATAAGATTTTAAAAGGTTTTATGTAATCTTTATCTCTTTTAAATTTCTATAAACTAATTATAATCTCAAAAACTTGATGATAATTAACATCACCAATTCAACATTTTACATTAATTATTTACTAAGGCAGTTATATAAATTAAATCATTGGTAAATGTCCATCTACATCAATCCGTGGAAGAAACTCTTGGCAAGGGTTTTTATGGAGGTGAGTTGCATTTGAACAACTAGGTGATGGTGAATAAAATCAAGAAATTTACCTTTAATATTTTTGGACATTCTACTAAATTGCTAATGATGAATGTTTCTTTACATAAAACCTAAATTTTTATTATTATTAAACATTAAACAAGACTATGTATTAAGGGAGTTTCCTGCTTTTTCATCCATGAAAAGTTATAAATGTAAGCAATTATATCCATAAAATCAAGAAATTTACCTTTAATATTTTTGGACATTCTACTAAATTGCTAATGATGAATGATTCTTTGCATCAAACCTAAAAAAAAAAATATTAAGCATTAAACAAGACAATGTATTAAGGGAAATTTCTGCTTTTTCATCCATGAAAAAGTTATGAAGGTAAGCAATTATATCCATATAAATATTTTGGAATATATTTAATTATATTCATAGAAATATTTTTTATCATATTCGTTTAGGTAAATAAGATTTCTTACCAATATTTGCTAATCTTAAAATTTATGTAAATTTTGTGTAAGATAAATATAAACTTAAATAATTAAAGTTTCAAATTTAATTTTAAGGAATAAGCAACTTTACACCTTTTTCATATTCAGTGAAATAAATATATTTACTGAAAGTTACTGGTCTACAAAATTTAAGTAGAAAGATTATTGAGATAGTTAATTTTCATATAAATTTAAAATTTAACAATTACAATTAAAAGTAAAAATAACTATTGATTAAATGGATCTCTACCCATTCAATCTCCCTTCGAATTTTTAGAAATATACTGGTTCTATAAAATTTAAATACAAATACAACCTCTCTCACAATAAAGGAAATTAAAATATTTACGGATAGATTGTGATGGGTTTTCCGTTGTAAAAAATTGTGGACACAAACTGCTTGCACTCATTTCTTTTTAATTTCTTATCGTTTAAGATTAAATTACATAAACTCAAACTTCGGAAGATTACCTGTTCAGCATGATCTTCCCTAAAACATGGGACATTCCAAAACCCTACGGTCATTAGTTTTTTAAACTCTAGCACTCGGGTTTTGAATAGTCCCAAATGATCAGTTTTCCATCAGAAATGAGACCAATAATTCGTAAACTGTTAGTTAGTTATTAATGTGGATTGAAAAGCAACTGGGCACGGCCCGGTTGAAGTGAAATTGTGAAAGAACATGGGACCCTTTGGGAGAACAAACACATTGCAGCCCCGCAAGTCAAGTTGTTTCGTACGAATGAGTAATTCTCTGCGTTATGTCAAGTTGCTTCCCAGCGGATTCGTACGAAGGTTTTAGCTGTCCGTTTGACGTCAATGTCAA
Source organism: Pinus taeda (assembly GCA_000404065.3). Taxonomy (NCBI): domain Eukaryota; kingdom Viridiplantae; phylum Streptophyta; class Pinopsida; order Pinales; family Pinaceae; genus Pinus; species Pinus taeda. The sequence continues at coordinate 32,912 of APFE030023024.1, read as the reverse complement.
ATTTCAGAGTCGAATATTACAAATATTACTTGATTTATTTTCTGGACCAAGAACCGCGTAGACATGTCATTCCAATGTCGAAGTTCATGGTGACAATAAGTGTGAAGTTTGGACTCATCCCATAATATTTTGGTTATATTCTATTTCATAAGTATTAAGTATTTGGGTTCATATTTATGTTATGATAACACTCTTATATGATGTTTGGATAAGATAAGATTTATATATATTTTTATTTATTATTTTATGAATTATATTTTGTAACATATATTGTTTTGTTATAATTTTGCATATATACTTTTAGTATACAAATAAATTTATATGTTAATTTTTATTTTTGGGTTCAATTTATCTTCATAAATTGATATCAAAGCTAAATGTTGTAATTTTCTTACTTGGTTGTTGCCTTTAGAGTGGAATTATAGTGATATGTTTTAATGTTTCCTCATTCCAATTTATCAAACTCAATTTTTTCTCTTTTCCCTCATACTTGTTTGTTTTCAAAATAGTTTTGTATTGTTTCATATATTCTCTAATCCATTCACTTTATAGTTTTGTATTGGTATTAAAGCTAGATGTTGTAACTTTTATGGTCTACTTTTACCTCATATATATATATATATA
>APFE030023024.1:0-21966 GCA_000404065.3 Pinus taeda | reverse complement strand
GCTATTCATTATTGATATTTTGGTACATATGGAGAGTAGAAAATGTTCCAACTAAAATATAGATAATCCTAGAATTTGAGTGACTACTTATCCAACTATTTATCTGTAACTTTTTCCTTTATATTTTCCTCAAAACTATCCCAAAATATATCTTGAAGAGTATATTTTTTATTCTCTTTGTAATTTCCCAAAACTAACACAAAATATAACTTGAAGAACATATACAATGTTCATATAACCTTTTATTCTCTGTGGATTTCCCCCAAAACTGACACAAAAGATAACTTTGAGGAGCATAGGGACCCTTATTGGTTCAATGTCAAGGTATAGATTGCTATTTTAAATACAACCTGTTTAGTGTGAGAAACCAACTTGTCCAACTTATCTCCACAGAAAATTTGAGAATGACATGTGGAAATCATAATTTAGCATTGAAATTTATTAAAACATAATTGATAACGATTTGAAGCACTTTTGAGAATACATTAACAATTTATATAGCAACCTTAAGGACTTTTGGTAGAAATGCTAATATATCCATTGATAACAATATGAAGTAGTTCTCAAAATACATGAACATTTCATTTAGTGATATTCATAACTTGTAGAAAAACCATTATATCCAAAAAGTATTTTACGAAGAGAGGGAAAGATGCCATTCAACATAACAACATATATGACTTGGCCTACATCCAAGTCTGTCATATTTAACCTTTATTTGTAAAAAACATGCCCATCTGCTTCACTCCAAATCATTAGAGAAAATAATTTAAAGACGTTTAGAATAGTTATTGTATGACAATTGCTCTAAACTACAATAAAATCACAGTTAGAGGAGGTCTGAACAGACCATAAATATATTTTATGTAGCCCATACATTGTATCACATAACCAGAGATAAGAGCAAGACCAACATAACACCCACCAATCAAAATATTCTACTATGAAAAAGAGAACTCAAATTGCATATCCCATGCATTGTATCAAATAAATAGAGATAAGAGAAGGTCCAACATAAAACCCATTTGGGAATTAAGGATCCTTAATAACAAAAGGAAACTAGTGTCTTTGGCAATGCAAACCTTATGGATCGTTAATCAAAAAAGGAAATTGATGTCTCGGGAAATTCAAACCTTATGGATCCTTAATGAAACTGGTGTCTTGGGCAATGTACCCATTATCATTAGTTTGCATCAAAATCTTCTACTATTACAAAGAAAAACAATAGTAGCAACCATTGACACCATTCACAAAGAGAAAACGTGATAGTTTGTAATTATGAAATTCCTAAATTAATATACCACCAACAACACATTCTACCCACCTAGAGACAAAATCCTTTTCAATCTTGACTGGTATACTGTAGGTCAACACCCAAATAGAGGAAACAATCTTTACACATGCATAGTTATTGTTGTTCTATCCAATGTGCATTTAAACAAGGGCGTGTACCTTATTGCTCCTTGAAACAGTATATAAGGAGCACAAAACCAACAAATATTTTTCTTATCATAAACTTTGAACATGAAATGAAAATAAAGAAATCATATAATTATAGTAGTTTCACTGACATAAGCAATATTCAGAAAGATAATTCTAGTTTCATAATACATAAATTTGTACATTCTTAAAATAGTGTTTTATTCTTGATCTAGTGAGATATCAACATGTACGAGTTACAACTTGGGCATCTAACTAAAGGAGAACCATTAAAAACTCTTTGATGCATTTTCCTTCCTTCAGAAGCAAATATGGAAAAGATCACTAGAAATCGAGAAATCTTGGAAACTTCCAACAAATTCCTCTACTATTCCCCTCCCTTGAACTAATCCAAAACCTTCCATTTGAAAAAATAGCTATATGGATTAGCAAAAAACCCTAAGGTTTGAGACTCTGAGTTCCCCTATACAGTTTCCAATGACCTCTGCTAACTCTGAAAGTATTTTTAGTTTTTCCTATTTTGCAATTTCCCTCGTGACTCTTCTACTTTTCTTTTGTGGGGTCTTGTCAGTTTCTGGAGCTTATGGTACTTATTCTGTTAACAACCCCTCCTTATCTCTAGTGGGTTCTACTTCATTTTCATCTTCAATGTGAATAGGCTCCTTAAGCTTGGGATTTAGTCTAATTTTCAATCCCAACCTCAGTTCGTTTGTGGGTCTGGTTCTTGGCCTCCTTGAATATTTTGTTATATGGCCACTTTCCTTAGGATCTTCACCCTTCTTTCTACCTTCCTCCATGATCTCATCTTCCTTAGTCTCCTATAATTCTGATTGGTGTCCTTTAGTCCTCCTTCTATAAACCCTAGGGATTTTTATTCTATTAGGGTTTTCTTAAGTTTTTCCAGCAACTTGTTCACTGCTCTCAGCTTTCATATCAAGAGTCCTCTCCTTGTTATTCCTTCTAGGAAAGGGGTGTCCCAATATCCTCCTCCTTAGCTACTATGCTTTCTTTTTCATTTCATGGGTGTATATGATCCAAATGAAACTGCAATGTTGTGTATAATGTGCATACCAAACCCTCCTTTTTATTGCACAAGGAACCATCTTATTCAAACTTTGATGTAGGTAAAAAGGCATGTTCATCCTATTAAAACCAGCCAAATGTACCAAAAATATCATATAGTATAAGAAAACTTTGGAGGAACGACCATCACATGTCAGAAAAACCTAAATCATCCTCATAGGATGTTATTATTCTGATTTTAAAATATTGTTGTGCACCCCAATGCTCCAACAAGGATCATGGGAATCATCCTCCAAGAAATAATTGAGATTTACTCCTTACACCATCTTTTTCTTATATCATCTTTCCCCCTCAGCTGGTATTTTCATTGCCTCCATGATGCTTTCTTTTATTACTTGAAACAATATCCCTTTAACCCTAGCACTAGTGCCATCAAACAAGTCATTGAAATCAAAGGTGAGGCCAAGATCATACTCAGTGAACAGGTGAAAAATCGGCTCCCAACTTGCTTCTCTGAAAATTGGCAACACTTCAGCCCCATACACCTGGAAGAGTGTTGCTCCATTTGGCTCATATTGTTTGAGGTTCCCACCTTTTCCCATATGTCCAACTAGCAATAGGTCTCGAGAATTGACCAACTGAACTATTTCGCTGACACTGCAAACTATCTCTTGCGTGTTCCACTACCTCCGAAATGGTTGCCACCGTTTTGAAATTTCATTGGAATGAGACCCCTCCTTGATATAACCTTCTTTGTTTGTCCTTTTGTTTCATTGTCCTTCCTTGGCTTCCTTTCTCCCATGCTACAGTGCTCCAAGAATTCTCTAAGTGTGCAAGAGTATGAGAGAACCAAACTAGAATTAGCAAAAGCTGACAAAAAGCTATGAAATGATCCTAAGAAGCCTTTTTATCATGACGCCTCTAAATTATTCAGTTTCCTCTATTTTTCCTTCAATTTCCTCCTCATGCAAATTTGTGACCCTTTTCTCCTATTTTCCTTTATTTTCATAAATAAATGCCAGTTAATTCCTCTTTGCCTTTCCAAAGCCTTTGCAAATGCCTTTGCCAATTTCCTTAGCCATAATAAACAATTTATGCCCACTAGGATATTTTTTCCAACATTCAACTTGGAATACATGCCCCATGACCTTAGTCTTACTTTGCCTTTATTAATCTTTATTACATGAACTTTTAACTCGGGTTTGTTACAAACATGGTTAACTTATCCAAACAATAATCATATGAAAATATTTTTCAAGAAAATAACATGGTTACCTTTCATTTTTACACACAAGAACCATGCAACCTTTTTCAAGAGGTTAACACACAAGAACCACGCAATTATTTTTCTAAGAGATTAACACAATAATTTTATATTTCTACCCATAGAACCATGCAATGTTTTAAGGAAAAATTAAACATATTTAACCTATGTCTTTTCACACAATAATTCATGGAAGTTTTCCCAAGAATTTAATATAGGTAGCTAGTCTCTTCATATAATAATTCATGAAAACTTTTCAACAAAGTAAACCTAGTTTACCTATGTATTTGCACACAAGATTTCATGAAATAGTTTTCCAAAAGTTTAATATAATTAATGCATACCTCAAAAGTATGGTCGACTAACCTCTTCACGGATGTTCATGGCTTTTTCCTTGGAAGTGCCTTCTGATAGCATCCAGAAGAGAGTGGAATATGTCTTCGACCTCATCAACCAATCTAAGATATGTTAAATACCAAATATTGTGGCATCCCAACTCTGAACATACAAGATTTATTCTCATAGATGACAAATCCATTACTTTTAAACCTACCCACATGCCTGCTCTATTCATCAACATCACATCTCACCTTGTACACGAGATATTTTTATCTATATAAATCTTACAAATTGAGTACCCATCTGCGAGTGTAACATAGGAAAACATGGAAGATAAATTAAGATATCAAAGGAGTGGATATGGAATAACAACTAAAACCTTAGAAACCCTAACATAATCATCATACTTCAATAAAATGAAAATCTCAACTAAAAATGAATTCTTTTCTAGCACTACATGGATACTTATCATCACTCAAAGTTACTATGCAACCATTATAGCCAGCAAGCCCATCCAAAATTGAATCTAATTTCAAGAAACATTATCTGTCCAAGGGAAATGTACCTTTCATGGTAATTGTAAGTGGTTAAGAACCCTAGAAGATTCTTGATGCCCACCGTAGCATGTTAAGGGAATGATCACATGTCAAACAAATTAAACTAATATTGTTTTCATATTATATAAATGTTAAATGTTAATATGCAATTCTAGGGATATTACAACTAGTCCCTTAACAAGTTTAGCTAACTCCACGTTGGAGTGAAGTAGCATGTTGATGAAGCCCCAATAATCTATTTTTCCTCGGTTTTCAATCCTTTACCTTTAATTATAATACTTTTTCATGGGTTTGACATTTTAAAAAATCATATATGTGTGCGTTAATAATTGATTCTGACAATACATGATGGCTTACATTACATTATTATGAATGAGTATTGTTTCCAATTGCAATGAAAGTGACATAAAACCTCCTAACAAAATGATTACTGGTCTTTCAACTTTTAAACATTCTTATGCCTAAAATTTCTTAACAATAGCTTAAGTGCATAGATTAACCAAGCCAATAATAATAACTTATATCTCGATACATCAATTTTTTTTTTGTTGAAAATGCTCTTTAATATTTTTCATGCATTGCCAATCAATATTTAATTTAAGAAACCTGCTTTTAAGGATTACTAGGGAAATTTCATTTACATGAGACACCCAAGAGTTCTTCATCATTCACTAGATAGATGAGGTAAGGAATTTGTTTTATAGCACCATTTACCACTCTTGGTAGATTTGATGCTCTGGTTATGGCCTAGGGAAACCCTTCCTTTCCAAACATGGTCCAAATTCTAAAAAATAGTGTATTAATTCCCATACGATATTTTTCCCTGTATAACTAGTGTGTACACGCGGGTCATTCTATACCCAACCCGTGTATAAGTTTTAAAACACTAAAAAATATATAATCTCCTTATATTCAGGCGAAGTTTACGGGGTTTACATGTTACTCACCTACTATAGCCCGTGGCCCAACTGTTTCCTAACAGAAAAAACTAATTTGGAGAAGTATAAATAAACCTCCATGGGAAGGCTTAGAGGGAGGAGAGATGAGATATTGATATTATAGTTCATTACATCTCTAACCAAGTCTGAAGAAATCCCTGTGCCTCTTGCACTCCCAAGTTATAGGAAACCTTTGTTTCCTTCTTTGAGATGTCCTTCATCCCTTTTATGACATCCTTGTGTATATCGATGGAGGAAGATTGCTGAGGCCTGGGCGGGATAGATCTAGAGGACAGTTTGGCCTGGAGCTGGAGGAAGACTCACGTTGTAGTTTTCCACATTTCATTTAGCTTACATCAATAAAGAAATGTGGTTCTGTTCCTGATATTTATTGTGTTTATGGGTTAATCTATGTTATGATTTACATATGAAATCTTATGTTAATGCTCATTTTCTCACTTTCTTATATGATTTAACACTTATATCATGAACATGCTTTCTATTACTACTGCTGTATATGCCTTGCTTGGATAAGTGATCTGCTTTGCTTCTAGTGAAGCTAAGTCCCTGTATAAATGTATCGAATTTTTGATACCAAATCCTTGGTGATTGTTTTAACCCATACAAAGACTTTTTTAACTTGCATACTAGTTCTTTCTTACCCTTCACCACAAAGCCTTCAGGTTCCTTCATGTAAATCTATTCTTCTAGATCCCCGTGAAGAAATGTTTTCTTCACATCCATCTGTTCTACCTCAAAATCAAAAGCGGCAGCAACAGACAAAAGTAATCTAATAGAAGGTACCTTGGCAACAGGAGAAAAATTATCACCAAAATCAATTACTGGCACCTGGGAATAACCTTTTGCTACCAACCGAGCTTTGTATTTCTCCATCTTTCCTTTTGCATTCATCTTCTTCTTAAACACCCATTTGCTGCCAATGGGTTTCCTTCCAGCTGGCAACTCCACCAAATCACAACCCTCACTTTTGTGCAAATATGCCATTTCATCAACCATGGCCTCTTTCCAGAGTTTTCCATCCTCTGAATCTACTGCTTCCCTCACAGTTCTGGGATCATCATCAATAATAGATAAATAAAAATTTGAACAGAAAGCAGATGGACTATACCTTTCTGGTTGCCTTCTTTCTCGAACTAATCTTCTCACAACTGGAGTTTTTGGCTCTTCATCTTCTGATTCCTCTTCTGTTGTAGAGTCTAATTCTTCCTCCTTTAGCTCGAACTCTATCTTCTTAGGTTTCTTTGGTAGGACTTCATGTTTAATAACATCTTTCACCTCTATAAACACCACATCTTGGGTGTACACAACCTTCCTTGTTTCTGGGTTCCAAAGCTTATAACCTTTTAAATCATCCTTATACCCAATAAAGACGCACTTTTCAGATTTACTATCCACCTTTGTTATTTTATCCTTTGGAACATGCACATATGCATCACATCCAAATACCCTCATATGTGAAAGAGAAGGTTTCTTACTAGTCCATACCTCTTGTGGAGTCTTATCCTCCAATGCTGATGAAGGTGATTTGTTAACAAGGTAACATGGAGTCTCCATTGCCTCTGCCTAGAATTCCTATCCTAACATGGTACCACTGAGCATGATTCTTGCCCTTTCCATCAACTTGCCTTTTCCATCAACTTCTTGTTCATTCTTTCTGCAACACCATTTTCTCAGGTGTGTATGGAGTAGTCTTCTACCATGCTATACAACACTTCTTACAGAACTCTTCAAATTCCTTCTTGAAAAACTCTCTACCGTTATCTGTCATCGGTGCCTTTATCTTCTTCTCTGTCTAGTTTTCCACTAGAGCCGTAAACTCTTTAAACCTGTCAAAGACTTCATATTTCTTCTTGAGGAAATATATCCATGTATTCCTTGAGAATTCATCTATAAATGATACATAGTATACATAATTTCCCAGTGATGGAACTGACAGAGGTCCAAACACATCACTGTGAACAAGATCTAAGATCTCTTTCGCCCTCTTACCACCAGACGGGAAAATCACCCAATTCTGCTTCCCATATACACAATTTTCACAAAACTCAAATTCCATAGATATATTAGACATACCTTCTATCATACCTTTACCATGAAGTATTCGAAGGCCCTTCTCTCCAATATATCCAAGCCTTTGATGCCATAGCATGGTCTTTCTCCAGAGACCACTAGATTTTCTTCTCCACTTTCAGGAACCATAGAAATATTGCACCCATCAATAACAGTGCTACCTTGAAGCTTGTAAAAAGTTCCAATCTAAACTCCCCACATCAATACTAGTGCTCCTCGAACCATCTTACGTGTATATTTCTCGAACATTGTTTTTACACCTGCATCATCCAACTTGCTTACAAAAATCAGATTTCTGGCCAATGCAGAACACCCGGAAGTGTTCTAATCCTTCCACCTTGCAAATTCAACTTGACTTTTCCATGACCAATGATTCTAGCCTTCATGTCATCCCCTAAGAAGACATGACCACCATCATATTTCTCATACTCGCAGAACCACTCTCTATGGGGAGTGAAGTGAAAGGATGCACTTGAGTCAATCAAGCATGCCTCATGATCTACATGTGTACATGAATAAGAAGCCAAGTACATATACAAACCTTCATCTGAGGTGGTTTTCGCCTTTGTAGAAGGAACATCATCAGATCCCTTTCCTTTCTCAGGAGCTTTAGATTTACAATCCCTTTCGTAGTGCCCTTCCTTTCTACATTTCCAGCACACCTTTATAGGTTTTCCTAGAGATTTAGATCTCCCACTCAAGGAATTATTTTTGTTTCTGTTCTGGGACCACCCTCGTATAGATAAGGAATCACCATTCTAGCCCTCCATATTTTTCCATCTCATCTCTTCGATAACAAGGATGAGACTATTTCATCAAACTGCAAGGCAGTTTCATTACTACCTATTTCAACAACAAGACTATCCCACAGATCTGGTAGAGAACACAATAAACTGATTCACTTATCTTCATCTAAAATTTTAATATCAACAGATAATAACTGACTTACCACAATATTAAATGTGTTCATATGCCTTTTCACTGAGTCTCCATCTTTCATCCTCAGGTTATACAACTTTTTCCGTAGGAACAGTTTATTCACCAGAGACTTAGATTGGTACAGTTTATTCACCAGAGAAATAGATTGGTACAAAGTCCCTAACTTGTCCCACAAATCCATTGTTGAAGCTTCCCCTGATACATTCAACAATACTGAATCCGAGACACACAATCGTATTGTGCTCTTTTCCTTCTGATCCAACTTCACCCAGTCTTCAGATGACATTGTTATTGGTTTAGTACCTTGATCTACCACAATCCACTAATCTTTATCCACCAACAAATACTCCATCTTGATTTTTCACAACTCAAAACTCTGACCATTAAAATTCTCGACCTCTATCTTTCCACTATTCGTCATGTTCTTTCACCACAAGAATTGATCCTGCAAAACTCCCACTAAATAGAGTCTACCACAGGCCTGAGAAAAACCCCTCAACAGCAAAGTGCCCTCTTAAAGCCAAACAACTCTAAAAATAAACAATGGTGATGCATAAAACATAAAACTAATATACACAGATATTTTCCCCTGGATCCCAAAACCCCGACAACCAGATAAATTTTTCATTATGTTCATTTCAATGTTACAATTCATATATATATATATATATATATATATATACATATATTCTACCTATATTATATATAGATATATATACATGCCGAAGCATCCATAAACCCCAATCCATTAACTCTAGATTGGGACATAACTGTAGTTCCTTTGGCCGGATCTACAAAATACCAGGGACCAAAAACCATTGTTCCCAAAATCATGTGTGAAATTGATGCACAAAACCATAGATAGGTCCTCCCACCTAATAGAGTGTCCAAAAAAATTTCCCTAGATGCTGCCCCGAACCCTGTGCAGGGGCGCTACCACCCCCCTCCATACCCCTTGATAGGGGGGGTAGCCACCCCCCTGTGACCCCCCGGCAACACCTGACGCAACGTACATATGTTTCTCCCGCCCCCCTGTAACCGTCCCGAGAGTGGGCTAGTCGTGGAAAGAATATAACACAACCCAAAATTCTCCCACTTGTTGTTTTATTTCCACTGGGGGCCACAGGAGAGCTTAGGCATTGATCCAGCCTTGCAACACCCATTTTTTCTCTACACCAAGACAACTTCTCAGTGCTCACATACTTTTTCAATGCATTTGCAATATTTTTCAAAGTATCCACCTTTACCAGCAACACCTTTTTGTCCTCAACCATATCCCTCACAAAGTGATACTGAACATCAATGTGATTTGTCTTTGAATGATAAGCAGAGTTCTTTGCCAAGAAAAAATCACCTTGGATGTCATAGCCTATCCTTATAGCTCGGTTTACTAACCCCATACTTGAACACAATCTCTACAACCAAACTGCTTCCTTGCTTGCATGAGTGGCTGCCATGTATTCTGCCTCTGTAGTTGAAAGTGCCACTACAGACTATCTCGTACTCATCCAATGGACTACACCTCCAAATAGGTTAAACACATACCCACTTGTAGATCTTCTCTGACCTATATATTTAGCCCATTCTACATCAACAAAGCCATGAATGTCCAAAACTCTGTCCAATCCTGGTCTTCCTTGGTAGCACAAACTATAATCACTAGTGCCACACAAATACTTGAAAACCTGCTTCACTGTTGTCCAATGCTCCTTCACTAGGTTTGACATAAACCTTCTCAATACTCCCACTTCATGTGCAATGTCTGGTCTAGTACAGAGCATTGCATACATTAGGCTACCGAATGCACTTGCATATGGAACATGGGACATGTTATATTCCTCTTCTTGTGTCTTGGGACACTATTCGACATACAACTTTACACCTACAGGAATAGGAACCTTCACCGGTTTACTATCCTTCATATTAAACCTCTAGAGTATTGTCTCGAAATACTTCCTCTAGTTTAACTAGAGCTTCCTCTTTTCCTAATCTCATTTAATTTTCATGCCAAAAATATAGTTTGCAACACCAAGGTCTTTCATGTCAAATTTGGAGGACAATTGGGTCTTCAAATCCTGGATAATTTCTTGGTCATTCCAACCAGCGACATATCATCCACATACAAGATTAGATAAATATCACAGTCACCAATTAATTTAAAATACACACAGTGATCTGTTTTGCTTTTGGTGAAGCCAATTCCTTGTATAAATGTATCAAATTTTTTATACCACATCCTTGGTGATTGTTTTAACCCATACAAAGAATTTTTTTAACTTGCATACCAATTCTTTCTTACCCTTCACCGCAAAGCCTTCAGGTTGATTCATGTAGATGTCTTCTTCCAGATCCCGTGAATAAATGTTGTCTTCACATCCATCCATTCTACCTCAAAATCAAAAGTGGCAATAATAAATAAAAGTAATCTAATAGAAGGTACCATGGCAACAGGAGAAAAAATATCACCAATATCAATTCCTGGCACTTGGGAATAAGTTTTTTCTACCAACCGAACTTTGTATTTCTCCATCTTTCCTTCTACATTCATCTTCTTCTTAAAGACCCATTTGCTACGAATGGGTTTCCTTCCAATCAACAACTCCACCATATCCCAAGCCTCACTTTTGTGCAAAGATGTCATTACATCAACCATGACCTATTTCCAGAGTTTGCCATCCTTTGAATCCACTTCTTCCCTCATAGTTCTGGGATCATCATCAGTAATAGATAAAGAAAAATTTGAACAGAAAGAAGATGGACTATACCTTTTTGGCGACCTTCTTTCTCGAACTGATCTTCTCACAGCCGGAGGTTGTGGCTCTTCATCTTCTGATTCCTCTTCTATTGTAGAGTCTGATTCTTCCTCCTTTAGCTCAAACTCCATCTTCTTAGGTTCCTTTGGTAGGAATTCATGTTCAATAACATCTTTCACCTCTCTAAACACGACATCTCAGGTGTACACAACCTTCCTTCTTTATGGTTTCCAAAGCTTATAACCTTTTAAACCATCCTTATACCCAATAAAGATGCACTTTTTAGATTTACTATCCAACATTGTTCTTTTTTCCTTTGGAAAATGTACATATGCATCACATGAAAATACCCTTAGATGTGAAAGAGAAGGTTTCTTTAGTCCATACCTCTTATGGAGTTTTATCCTCCAACGTTGATGAAGGTGATATGTTAACCAGGTAACCTGGAGTCTCCACCGACTTTACCCAAAATTTATGTCCTAACCCGACACCACTGCGCATGCTTCTTGCTCTTTCCATCAACATCTTGTTCATTCTTTCTGCAACTCCATTTTTCTCAGGTGTGTATGGAGTAGTCTTCTGCCATGCTATACAACACGTCTTACAGAACTCTTCAAATTCCTTCTTGCAAAACTCTCCACCATTATATGTCCTCGGCACCTTTATCTTCTTCTCCCTCTGGTTTTCCGCCAGAGCCCTAAATTCTTTAAACCTGTCAAATACTTCAGATTTCTCCCTAAGGAAATATATCCATGTATTCCTTGTGAATTCATCTATAAATGATAATAGTACACAAAATTTCCCAGTGATGGAACTGACACAGGTCCAAACACATCACTGTGCACAAGCTCTAATATTTGTTTCGCCCTCTTACCACCAGAGGGGAAACTCACCTGATTCTTCTTCCCATATAGACAATTTTCACAGAACTCAAAATATAGAGAGTTATTAGACATATTGTTGTCACTAAATCTTGCACCATGCAACACAAGTGCAACAAGAGGCAAGGAAATCTCCCTAGAGGCAACCTATGGGTTGATTGTAGACCAATGCCTAGGACATCCTAAATAGAGGAGTGCTTGTAAGGTTATATGTGAGGGGTTGCAACACTTCAATTGTCATGTGAAAAGGTATGAGGGGGGATTGGTTCATTTAGCTTTCAAAGAGGTATATTCCAAACAACTCATGGATCAAAATGTTGGGGGTATATGGGGGCAATCTCAAAGAGAAATGGTTTCTTCTTTTGGTGGCCGACACATGAAAATGAGACAGCTTAAAACTAAATTTGTAGGAATGATGGAGAGGAGAAAAGGAAGGAGGGAAATAGATGCATAGGGTTGTAACAAACAAAATCCTAAACATCATTGTTCCAGCAGAAGTGGAATATGATGGATAGGGTTTTAAACAACACAGAATCCTAAACCATGGTTTTCCAATAGAAATATGAAAGAGGGAGGAGATGGAGTGATAGAAATAGAGAATAACTTATTGAGGTTTCAAGCCTATGACGTGGATACCTCTATCACCAAATAGTGCAAGAAAGGTTGTGCTCATACAGGTACTGCAGGCTATTTAAAAACCAAGTAAATTTGCATTACACAGACACTATTCTCTATTTAGCAGCTAGGGTAAATCCATGAACCAAGGAGAAACCAACAATCTCATTACACTATTTCAGAGAAGGAAAAACAACTTATGAAATGAGGTTACATAAGGGAAAACTTATTTCACATTAATCATGTTAGGAATCAACAAGAAAATACCATTTAACTCAAAGGGTCCAATAACTAGTCAATACACTCAACAATGATATCAGTGAAACCCCCATGAACAAGTAAATTAGAACCAAAATGGCATCATAGAGTTCAACCCTCGCGGGTGAGAAAATTCAGAACCTCTATTATAGATTTCATCCCCTATTTATAAGAAGAGGGGGGAGCTTTGAGTTACAATCAAAATATCTAAGCTTGAGACCCAACTGTCATGCTAGACTAGCTGTCTCGGCTCTGTAAGGCTCGACTACCACCTACCTAAAGATTACAATGGGGATCGAATCCCTTTCTTGGAAAAATGCAGAAATAAATGCACAGAGAAAGAAAATTGAGAGAGGAAAGAGGAGGTGTCCCCTTGTTGCTTCAGTGGAGGCCTTGGATAGAGCCACGTCCCTATTGTCACCAGGCTTCTTTTCGGTTGCTTGCTGGGGTTCACTACTACTTGGCCAATTTCTGTCAATTCTGCCTTAATTGCATGAGTGACCTTTTTGGTGGAATAGGGAGCAGAGTGGGAAAGGCATGTGTCCAAGTGGTCCTTTTCTGTGTAGAGGGACTGGAGACCATGTCGTGCCATTAAGCCTTCCTGAGTTCCTCCCATACTTCTCTACAGCTGTGCCATGCTCCATTAAAGTCCTTAGCTGCCGGCCCATCTATCCATTTAAATCTCTGTGACAACACTCTCTGTGAAACATGGTCGCAGGCCTTTAATCATTTAAAACCGACGAACATGCAGGCCATTTTGATTTTCTCTTAGGCCACTTATTACAACCTATTTTATGAATTTCCTTATACGACTAGGGGCTGGAACCAATGGCCCATGTTTTTGGCGTTAAAGCTCTCAATAACTACGTGGGGTACCTTTTTCTTTATATCGCAAAAATCCCCCATCGGCTGATTTCTTAAACGCCAAAATTTTATGAAATGTGGCTTATGAAATATCACATCCGGGGCCTTTTCCTTTGTTATCACAAATCCCACATATCGTCTCTTTAAAACTTGCTTTACCCTTTCTCTATGCTTTTTCTTTGGCGTGGGCTGACAGTCTGAACGCGAGGTCCTTATAGACCTTTCCCTAGTCATTTATCGCATGCGGGGGAGGAGTCCCACATATCACAATCGCCTGCTAGAGGACAAGGCCCCTTACCCTTTTATTTGGAGTGGGCCGGTAGTCCGAATGCGAGGTCCTTCTAGACCCTACCATAATCTTATATCGTGTCTGGAAGGGAAGTATCGCATATGGCAATTGTACTGCACCGTTGTCTTAAGCCTTTACCCCTTAACTGTTGCGATCGTCGATATGTGGGGTGATGTCATCACTGCCATGTGTCACCTTGTGAGTGGTGACAAGTGGCACCCGAAAATGGCCCCATGTCACCCCTGAAAACACTGAAATCAGGTAACACGTGTCCTATACCACGTCATCAACTGTACTGCCACATCACTACTGACATCAGCTACCCTGTCAGCTTTGAAGACCAATTGCATGCTGCCACGTGAACCCCGGGAGGAGAGAGAAAAAGGTCTACCCAACCCTATTTTGCAAGCCATTCCTTTGTTAATGAATTTCATCCTTCCCCGATGATACAACACTTTATTGCAAATCGGCCCCCGCATGGTCTTTGGAGTTAAAAACACCGCCAATATGCCGATCGTTGAGCGTCGATACTATTATACTACCACATGGAGGAGAGAGAAGGGGGTGGTTCGCTCTTGGTTTGCTCTTCTTTCCTTTGTATTTCTTTTCCTCAACCCCCCGGTGATGCACTAATTTATCACACGGTCAGTGATCTTATAGATCTTTAAGTTAAAATCTCGTTGGTATGCCGATCGTCAATATTGCAGGAATCTGAGACTGTCGATAAATGTTGGGTCATGACCCACCGACCGCTAATATGCGATATCGACGATCGACATATTGCTGTTTCATGCTTTGTTGGTTCTCCATACTCGTCAGAACACCGATATATGATATGCGATGAGCCTCCCAGGTCTCGATTGTGATTTTTCTCCGTTCTTAGCCATTTTCCTTGTTTTCTGAGTTTTTCAAAGGAATTCTTCAATAGGGTCTAACTTTTGATCCAAGAACCCTTTTTTGGACTTCTATATATCACCGAAAAGTTTATTCTGAGCACTACGCAATGGATAGGGTACCCTCAAGCTCTGATAGCTTATGTGCCTCACAAATTGGCATCAAATTCAATGATGTTTGGCACTTGAGGCAATTGATAACTTGAGAAGCAGTGAGTGACAAAACATACCTTCTATCATACCTTTACCATGAAGTGTTTGAAGGCCATTCTCTCCAATATGTCCAAGAATTTGATGCCATAGCATGGTATTTTCTCTAGAGACCACTAGATTTTCTGCTCCAGTTTTAGGAACCTCAAAACTGTTGCACCCATCAATAACAGTACTACCTTGAAGCTTATGTAGAGTTCAAATCTGAATTCCCTACATCAATACCAGAGCTCCCTGAACCATCTTGAAATTATCTTTCTCGAACACTATTTTTACATCTGCATCATCCAACTTGCTTACAGAAATCAGATTTTTGGCCAATGCAGGAATATGCAGAACACCCAGAAGTGTTCTAATCCTTCCACCTTGAAACTTCAACTTGACTTTTCCATGACCAATGATTCTAGCCTTCCTGTCATCCCCTAAGAAGACATGACCACCATCATATTTCTCATACTCGCAGAACCACTCTCTATGGGGAGTGAAGTGAAAGGATGCACTTGATTCAATCAACCATGCCTCATGATCTACATGTGTACTTGAAGAAGAAGCCAAGTACACATCCCCACCTTCATCTGAGGTGGTTTGCACCTCTGCAGAAGGAGCATCATTAGATCCCTTTCCTTTCTCATGAGTTTTAGATTTACATTCCTTTTGTAGTTCTCTTCCTTTCTAATTTCAAACACACCTTTACATGTTTTCCTGGAGATTTAAATTTCCCTCTAAATTTAGATCTCCCACTTGAGGACATATTTATGTTTTTTCTCTGGGATCTTCCTCGTACTAACAAGGCATCACCATTCTGGCCCTCCATATTTTTCCGTCTCATCTCTTCCAATAGCAAGGATGAGACTATTTCATCAAACTACAAGGCAGTTGCATTGTTACCTTTTGCAACAACAAGAATATCCCACGAATCTAGTAGAGAACACAATAAACTGATGGACTTATCTTCATCTAAATTTTTAATATTAACAGATAATAACTGACTTACCACAGTATTAAATGTGTTCAAATACTATGTCACCGATTCTCCATCTTTCATCCTTAGGCTATACAACTTTTTCCATAGGAACAATTTATTCACCGAAGACTTAGATTGGTACAAAGTCCCTAACTTGTCCCACAAAGCCTTGCCGAATCTTCCCTTGATACATTCAACAATACTAAATTTGATACACAATCGTATTGTGCTCTTTGCCTTCCGATCCAACTTTTCCCAATCTTCAGCTGACATTTCTATTGGTTTAGTACCTTGATCTACCACGATCCACTGATCTTTATCCACCAACAGAGACTCCATCTTCAGTTTCCACAGCTAAAAACTTTGACCATTAAATTTCTCGATCTCTATCTTTCCACTACTCACCATCTTCTTTTAGCACAATAACCGATCCCATAGATCTCCCACTGAATATGGTCTACCATAGGCCCGAGAAAAAACCCCTCAGCAACAAAGGCGTCCCCTTGAAGCCAAGACAACTCTGATACCAAATGTAGGTTGTAACCCTGTACAGAAATTACCTGCATACAAATTCTAAAAATAGAAAATAAACAATGGCGAGAGAATAAAACATAAAACACATATGCACATATTTTCCCCTAGATCCCAAAACCGGGACTACTAGATTAATTGTTCATCATGTTCCTTTCAATGTTACAATACATATACATACATGCTGAAGCATCCATAATGATTCGAATTGGATCCATAAAGAATGATTAACAGATCCATGGTTGTACCAAGTCGGGAGAGACTTCAAAGAATTTAAAACAGTGATCAAAAACACCTCTAAACCAGTGGCAATGGCATCCAGCATGGAACAACGAGGACCTTGGTCAAAGCGCGCTAACAAAGGCCCATGGAGACTGCGTGGAGGTGAAATTAGCCCCTAGGAGGCCCGGATCAGGAAACAGAGGCAGTTTTTGATGCACGATTAATTGCGCATCGTTGGGCAAAAAACCTCAAATTGGAGAAGCCTCGAGCACTCGGTCGCATGAGATCTGGGAAAATCGTGGGATCAAAGGCTAAGAGCTAACGGCGGGACCCGCTCCAAAACCGGTGGTATTGATCGAGGGCGTCCATGGGCGGTAAGCAATTTTGAAGGAAAAGGAGCGATTCCACTCAATGCTTGAAGCGTGGCAAGCGAAGGAGAGAGGAAATCGTCGCTCATTGCGTGCTAATGGTCAAGCTAGTCAACTGCACAGGACAAGCGAATGGCGTCGGATCTGGGGGCTCCAGATCTAATGGCTGAGATCGTGCCCGATGGAAAAGACGGAATTGATGAGGGAATAAGCCGCGATTTAGAAGAATTTGAAGTCTGAATTGACCGCCATGGTGGCAAATGAATCATTCCATAACGTAACTGAAGAAACGAACCAACGAGGCAAGCTGGCGTAGTTCGTAGGAGGACAAGTGGCCATCCCTGTGAGTCTGATGATGATGCTGAGAACAGGGAACTCCAAGCGCAGCTGAAAGCAGGAAAATCGATGGAGGCAGAAGAGGAAACGAACCACCATAAGCTCGAATGGTTTTAAGCCATGAACAGAGAACAGAAAAGACAGAGACAGAGAGAGGGAGAGTCAGGAACTGGAAGACGGAACACCAAAGACAGAAGTTAGAGAAGAGAAGAATCAGTGAAGCAAAAAGCAGAAAGAAGACATAGGGCCGAGCTGACAAAAGGCAGTGTCGAGCACCAGAGAGCTTGAGAGATTCAAGCCATCCCTGAGAGGATCTGTCAGACCAGAGAGGTCAAAGAGCTGGTAAGGAAGAGAGTTTGTGTACTCCAGTGGCTTGGGGAATCCAAGAACCACCCTGCCAAGAAATCTATTTTAGGAGACTCATATTGAGCTCCTTCATTGTAATTCTCTGCTTCAAGGCACAATAAAAGAAGGCCACCACTGAGAGCTAGACTGAAGATGTAGCCCTGGAGGATAGGGTGAACTCCTTATTAAATTCTTGTGTTCTTGTATTTGCTTATTGTGTTTCTCTGTTGTTTTCCATTTCAAGTGTCTGTGTATTTGTAATCTAATCGATCTGTTACTTAAATAACATAGACACACACGCCAACATATGAGTCTATCATACCTTCCTTTAATAAATCTTTAACTGAGGTCACTCATAGGGTCATTATCAGATCAAGTGGTATCAGAGCTCTAGGTTGTAAGGTTAGACAAGCTTGTGTTGGTTTAGTTGTTGAATGCTCACTAGATCAAAGCTTAAATTAGGAGAAGGAGAGTTGGTCGAAACTAATCCTGAAATTGGTAGAGTCTATCCTCGGAAGACAATGTCAGAGGAAGGTTCTATGGGGCCAGACCCTCAATTCATAGAGAGTTTCCTAGCTATAAAGTCTATGGTAGAAGAAATGTATAGGGACTTTAGAAAGCATATGGATGAAGATTCATCAGGTTCTAAACAAGATAAAGAAGAAGATGAGTCTCATTCCCATGACCACTCAAAAGGAAAAGGGAAAGAGGAAAGCTTTCTCACACCTCCTAATAGCCTTGTGCATAATAAGAAAGCATATTTGATTAAGTTAGATGTTAAATTTGACTTGCCTATATATGATGGAGAGCTAAATGCTGAAAAGTTGGACAATTGGATTAGACAAATTGATGTGTATTGCAGAGTGCAAAACATCGAATCGGACAAGAGAAAAATTCAGATAACAAGCCTATGCCTAGGAGGCACTGCCTTTGGTTTGGTGGGAAGGCAGAACCCAAGCTGACATGAAAAGACATGGGAAGACTATCTCTGTTTGGAGTGACTTTGTTTCTGCAATCAATAAGCAGTTCTATCCATTGGCCTACATGCAACAAGCCATGATGAGTTGGCAAACTCTTCGGTAGTTGAAAGGGAAAAGTGTGCAAGGGTACACTCAAGAATTTAAAAAGAGAGCATTGATTCTAGGGATCTCATTAGACTCACCAAAGACTCTTTTGAAGTACATTGGTGGTCTACATAGCTACATGAGGCATGCCATCCTCATGTTTAATCCCACTAGTATAGATGAGG
Organism: Pinus taeda; assembly: GCA_000404065.3. Classification (NCBI taxonomy): domain Eukaryota; kingdom Viridiplantae; phylum Streptophyta; class Pinopsida; order Pinales; family Pinaceae; genus Pinus; species Pinus taeda. The sequence continues at coordinate 2,597 of APFE030023024.1, read as the reverse complement.
TATCTGTACAAGCTACTCATCTAGAAGCTAGAGGAAAGAATGGAAATTCAGAAGTTGGGGGACCATCCCAACCCACTGCAAGTAAGAACAAGGAGAAAAGAAAGCAGAAGTGGAAAGCAAGGAAGGTTAACACTGCACAGAAAAGCAAAGCTTCATGCACTCATTGTAAAATGGTGGGGCATGATGATGAGCACTGTTGGATTCTGCATCTAGAGTTGAGACCTAAGAAGTCCGAGGGCGAGAAGAAGAAGATTGTTGCAGCTATTCGAAAGATTTGGGGTCAGACTCGGGAGATGAAGCAATCATTGCAGCTACAGGTATAAAAGGTAAGAATTTTGAAGCATCTACTAGTAATTATGCTCAAAGTATTATTGATGAAGAACATGAGAGAAAAAGACATGAGCTTTTCCATATTCGAGTTATTTCCAAACGTCAAAAGATTGATACTTTGTTTGATAGTGGCTCACAAGTAAATTTGATTTCTGAAGCAATTGTAAAGAAATTGGGAGTAGCAACTACACCTCACAAGAAACCATACCCATTAGGATGGTTGAATGATAAAACACAACTACAAGTGACTAGACAGTGCAAACTCAAGTTTTCTTTTGGGTCAGCTTTTGTAGATGAGGTTGAGTTAGACATAATTCCTTTGGATATATGTGGAATTGTTTTAGGAAGTCCTTACTTGTATGATAGAAAGGCTATTTTCTATAGAGTTGAGAACAAGTATCTACTTGTTAAAGATGAAATCGAATACTTTGTAAGAGCTCACAAGCTCACGAATAATTATACTCTCATAAATTCTGGGCAGATGAAAAGAATGATAAATTCGTGCAAACAATTCTTACTAATGGTTGTAAAGGGAAAGAAACCTAATAAAACAAATGTATTTGAGGGTTGTAATGATTAGCAGCAAGCTAATATAGAAAACATTGTTTTAGAGTATGATGTCCTATTTAAGGAACCTAAAGGTCTGCAACCCAAGAGGGAAATAGTACATGATATTATTTTGTAGCAATATGTTCCATTGCCTAACATTGGAATGTACAGGTTGTCTGTTTTAGAGAATGCTTAAATCAAGAAGCAGGTGCAGGAGTTGCTCGAGAAGGGATTCATCAGGCCTAGCACATCACCATGTGGGTCACCAATCGTTTTGGTGAGAAAGAAAGATGGCTCGTGGAGAATGTGCATTGACTACCGAGCGCTGAATAAAATAACAATAAAAAATCATTATCCCCTTCCTTGCATAGATGATCTTTTAGATCAATTGAAGGAAGTTTTTTATTTCACCAAGTTGGATTTGCACAATGGATACCATCAGGTCAGAGTTGCAGAGCAAGATGCATGGAAGACTGCTTTCAAAACAAAGTAGGGATTCTATGAGTGGCTGGTTATGCCTTTTGGCTTGACCAATGCCCCTGCTACTTTCATGAGATTAATGAATGATGTACTCAGGTCTTTTCTTGATGATTTTGTTACTATGTACCTAGATGAAATTCTATTTTTTAGTAAAACATGGGAAGAACACTTAAAGCATGTTAAGCAGACATTAGATGTTTTTAAAAGAGAAAAACTTTATGTTAAACTCTCAAAATGTGAATTTGGCAAGACATCTCTAAATCATTTGAGTCATATAGTAGGGGGTGGTGAATTGAAAATAGATCCCTCTAAAGTGGCAGTCACTGTAAACTGGCCTAAACCCAAGTTTGCTACAGAAGTGAGAAGCTTCTTAGGAGCAGCACAATATTGGAGGAAGTTCATTTCTAATTTTTCCTCAATTGCAACATTCTTACATGCTTTGACAGGGTTGAACAAGGTGTTTCAGTGGGGAGGCAAACATCAAAAAGGCCTTCAACACCTTGAAAGAAAAGATTAGTACATCACCTGTACTAGCACTGCCTAATCTACAAAGACCATGTGAAATCCAAACAAATGCGAGTGACTATGCCATGGGAGCAGTGTTGACACATCACGGTAAACCCATATGTTATCATTCTGAGACTTTTAATCTTGCAGTAGTTAACTATCCTACATATGATAAAGAATTGTATGCATTAGTTTAGAGTGTGAAAAGTGGAAACATTACTTAATGGGCAAAGAGACAGTAATACATATTGATCATCAACCACTTCAATATCTACACTCCCAAACTAAGTTGCAGAAATCAAGGCATTACAGATGGATGGGTTTTCTACAACAGTTTCATCTAGTCATCAGATATAAAAAGGGCATACACAACAAAGTTGTAGACATGCTATCTAGACCCATATAAATGCATATACTATACTTAATCATAATTCTTTACTACATGAAAGTTACATTGAACAATATGCTCAAAATATAGACTTTAAAGATATATATGCAACCTTGAGTCAAGGCAAAAAGGTAGAAGAATTGGATTATCATGTGAAGGAATGACTCTTATATCATTGTGGGAAACTCTGCATTCTACAAACCGAGAGAGTAAAGATAATTAGAGAGGCACACACTTCTCTGATATCAGGTCACTTTGGGGTAAGAAAAATAGTTGCACAGCTGCAAAGATTTTGTTATTGGCCAAAAATGAATGAGACAATTTCTAGATATGTAAGAGGGTG
>APFE030023021.1:0-11312 GCA_000404065.3 Pinus taeda | reverse complement strand
AATAGAGGGCTCCAATGCTTGAGAAGTGCAAGGGTAATCTCAATGTGCCAATAGCACGAAAGGACCCAAGTGGTGTAATCCTCCCTTAAAAAGCTCAGTATAAACCAACCCCAAGCCAAATTAGTTACATTCGGGAGTTCCATGAGTCTGTGCCCCCATATTTCCATGACCCATAGACATAAATGAGCATCAGAGTAACCTCTCCCTCTAAATCTTCCAACCAAGACCTTATTGGCAGTGTCCACCACCTCCCCCATTTGCACTCCTTCACCAAAACAGAGTTCTAGATTATTTAAGGAGGATTTTACACACTTCAACTTCTTATCTTTGCCAAACCGTGGAGCAGTTGGGTGGTCTTGGAGAGAATCTCCAGTGCGAGGAGTGTGTTGCTTATATTATGAAATGTCAGTGCAAGGGTTCACTGCAGGAATTTAAAAACAACCGGAAGATGAGGTAGAGAGTCCAAGTATAGCCAAGGAATGCAGGATATGCAGAGGATCAGACGAGAGTGGAAAAGAATCATCTACACAGACCAACCTTGCCTTATTAGAGATAGCAAAGGATGGTGTAAGATGGGGAAATTTTGGCAGCATAGAATCAAAAGTAGTGGACAAAGGTATGCAGGTAGCAAGGAGATGGAGTGTATCCAAAGAGGGGAGGGTATTCAAGACCTGGAAATCCTATATAGAGATCGGTGAATAGTATAGTGTGAGCAGATGGGCTAGGATCGGAACGGGAGATAGGAAAATGAGGTTGTAACGGATGGGTTGTTCCAAGAGACCTAAAAGATGACACCTCCATCGAATTGCTAGGGCTTGTCTAGATAGACTCATAGGGGTTAGGATCTACCATGTAGTCGACCATGTCTTAGTCCATATCAGACATTCTACAGTCAAACTGGAGAAAGTGAGAGATGAGCAGTGGATCCTGGAGAAAACAAAAAGGAAGAGGTTTACCTGCTGACTGTGATGGTGAGGATACCATCACAGTAGGGGAGGGGTTGTGGTACAACAATGTTTGTAGTAGAATGTTGTAAGAACCTAACCTTTCTCAATTAGGGTTTCGAATGTGCACACCCTCGAGCCCTCCATCCCCCTTTTTTGAATATATAGATTACAATGTCTTAAGTAATAATTTGTCATTTATGGAACTTGAAGCTATGAGCTACTGTGCGAGCTCACTAGGCCCTGCAACTTGCGATATCTGCACCTGGTGGATCTAGAAGATTGTGCATGCACCCACTCTTTCATTTCTCTGATCCCTGCGGGCGGGTCCGCTAAGGGCTCTAGCCTCTAGCTGCGGTCGGCTAGGGTTTGTCCACCGAAGGCCCTAGCTTCTGGCTGCGGTCGGCTAGGGTATGACCTACTACTCCCTATGGAGGAGCCGGATCCCCCCAGGGGCCTTCCTCCCTTTCTCCGCCTTCCGCTGCTGAGGCCTTCATATCCTTGCTCGCCTCCCTACCCAAGAAGAAAGCTATGGAAGCCGCCAAGTTCGTGAAAAGGCTAGAAGACATCCCTGAGATCGCTCTTCCTCCTGAAGGTCTGATTCAAATAGCTTTATCTCTGGCAGATCGTGCTCTGGTTGGTCAGTTTATAGGTCTCTGGCCCTGCTCGAAATCAACAGAGAACTGCGTTGCTAGAAATTGGGCTTCTCTGATCAAGAACAAGGTAACATCTTACTTCCTCTGAAGAGGATACTTCTTATTCCAATTCTCAGAAAAAGAGGACAAGGATCTAATTTTCAGAAATGGCCCCTACTTCATTGGGTCTCAAGGACTATATTTGAATAAATGGACGCCAGACTTCGATCTGGCAGTGGATGTGCCTTCTACGGTCCCGGTAGGGGTAAGGATCCCCAATCTCCCAGTTCACTATTGGAACTGGGATTCCCTGAAACACATCGGAAACACTCTTGGGAAATTCAAAGACAAGTCCAACAACAAGGATCAGTATGACTGCGTTAGAATTTGTGTGGAGGTAGATATGGAGGTCGGACTACCAGAAGCCATCAAAATAATGCTAGTTCCTTGGATGCATGTATAGACGCAGACTATGAACAACTGCTGTTCAAATGCCGGAAGCGTCAAGTCTATGGACACTTCGCTAGAGATTGCCCCTCCAAAGGGGTAGAGAAAAATGGGAAGGAAGAAGGATGGAATCAAGCAAAAAGACCAAAAACTTCTTTCAGGAAGACTGCAAATATTAACACCAGAGCCCCCCAAACGGGCCCTGCCCAGCATCCACCCATGGAGAGCCAAGGGAATAAATTTGAGATACTCGGATCTAAAATCATGAATACCCACGAGACAGAAACTACAAAAGAAGTCTCTCTGCCTAAATCCAAAATCGAACTAGAGAGATCCAAATGGAAGATGTTGAAAGAGGAGGAGGAAACCCAAGAGTCCGAGGAATCGGACGAAGAAAGGGAAATAGGGGATTCACAGTCTACCCCCAGAAGATCTACAAGAGGTCGAATGTCAACAAAGGAAAAAAGGGAGCAAGAAACATACAAAGACAAGCTCTAGGGTAGCCAACCAACACTAGAGAAACTCCTAGCAAAAACCCTGAAGACGAAGAGGATCCAAACCCAGAGCTCCAAAGGAGCTCTTCACAGTAAAAGTAAATGATGAAGATAGTCTCTTGGAATTGTAGGGGAATGGGCTCCAAAGCCAAAGAAGAAGCACTGAATAGTCTAATAAGACTGGAAGCCCGAGAAGTTCTTCTCATCCAAGAGACTAAACAGGAGGATTTAGCCTTCCTCCAAGCAAGCAGAAAGTTTTTAAAAAAGATGGAGCACATGCAACCTCTACCTGTGGAGCATCAGGAGGACTTAGGTCGCTTTGGAATCCAAATAAGTTCTCCCTTATCTGTGAGTCCCTGAACACTCATTAGATTTTTTTAAAATTGAAGCATTTAGAATCTAACGAAACTATTATTCTGGTCAATGTATATGCTCCTAACAATGCATGTGAAAAGAAAATATGGTGGGACTCCATCAAAACCTTGGCAGATCCAGAAAATTTGGAAAACATTATCATAGACGGAGACTTCAATCTCACCTTCCTTTCGTAAGAAAAAAGAGGAGGCATTATTGTCAGAGATCTGGCAAGATAACTAGTAGAAGATCTCATGCAAGATTAGGATCTGATAGATATTAAGCCGACCGCCAGTAAGTACACATGGTCAAACAAGAGGGTTGACCTCGGATACACAGCTGCAAGACTGGACATATTTTTAGTGAAAAGTTCCTTCCTGCTCCTAGGATTAGAAGCCTAATCGCACATCCTCCACAACAACATATCAGATCACAAGCCTATTAGCCTGGAACTGCTGATCCCCAAGGACCTGGGGCCTATTCCATTCAGGTTTGGCTCTCTCTGGATCAAAGAGGCAGACTTTATGGAGAAGGTCAGAGACTGCTGTAAAGACCCAGTTAAGGGTTTTTCCTTCTTTGTATGGGAGGAAAAACTCAGAAGAGTTAAATTCATGTTAAAAAATTGGGCCAAGACCCTGCCCAACCCTGCTGGGGAAAGGAAAAAATCTCAAATAGATCTAGAAAACTAGCATCTCCATCTTGAAACAACTGAAATCACAAAAGAGGATTTGGAAAAGGAGGCCAAGCTTTAACACAACTTCCATAAGGCATGCTTGGCAGAAGAGGTGTACTAGAGGCTCAAGTCTAGAAGTCTTTGGCTCAAATTTGGTGACAGAAACTCCTCTTTCTTTCATACAAGATTAAGGTAGGACAGGACGAAACCCCATCATTGAAATAAAAGAAGAAAACAATGTTCTGAAGGACTTTGCAGGCATAAAAAAGGTAGCTTCAGATCATTTTGAGAAGCTGTACAGGGAAGAAATAGGAGCTTAGAAAAATGAAAGCCTGTTGGACACTGTACCTAACCTCATCACTCCCAAGATGAACCAGGTCCTAGAAAGCAAAATCACGCACAAGGAAATCAATGAGGCCCTCTTTTCCATGGATCCAGATAAAGCCCCGGGACCAGACAGTTTCACACCGAGATTCTTACAAACCTGTTGGCAGATAATTGAGAAGAAATTCCTCAAAATGATTCAGAAATCCTAGGACTGCCAGAAGATTGGAGGCTGCACAAATTTAGAATTTCTCACCCTCATTCCTAAAGAAAAAGGGGCAAACTCCTTCAATAGATTTCGTCCAATTTCATTATGTAATATTGGGTACAAAGTGATCACCAAAGTGATAGCAAACAACTTGAAAAGATTTCCCCCTAAAATCATTCTGGATAATCAAGGGGGATTCATCCAAGGCAGGCAGCTGGTGGACAACTGCGTGTTGGTACAAGAGGCAATCCATTCCAGCCAAAACCAAAAGGAAAAAGGTATGGTTATTAAATTAGATCCAGCTAATGCCTTTGACATTGTTAGAGATAGATTTTTGTTTGATGTAATGTATAAATTGGGATTCGAGCAAAGCCTCATAAAGTGGATAAAAGCTTGCATATGGGATCCTTGGATTGCCCCTGGTGAATGGAAGGGACGCTGATTTTTTCAAAGCCTCTAGAGGGCTGAGGTAGGGGTGTCCTCTCTGACCTCTCCTATTCATCATTTAGGCCTCTGTCCTTAGTTTCTATTTGAATAAAAACATTGCTGGACTATGCATTGCTAGAGGGGTGAAATGCAATAATCATGCCATCTTTGCTGATGATACCCTACTACTGGGAGCTGCTACACCACACTCAGATATTAAATTCAAAGATGTTCTTGAAAACTTCTATAAGATCTCAGGCAGCATGTTAAACAAGGGTAAGTGTAAAATATATTGTTGGAACATCCCTGCTTCTACAACAAAGTCCATAGCTAGATGCCTTGGATTTACAGCCTCCACTTCTTGGTCCTCATTCAAATATCTCGGTCTGCTAATCTTCAACAAGAGGGCATCAAGCAAAGACTGGTCTCCTGAGCTAGACAAATTCAAAGCAAAGATGCAAGCCTGGGGATCCTCTTGGCTCAATATCACCGGCAAAGTAGTGCTCATCAAGGTAGTTCTCAGTAGTCTTGTGATTTTCAAATTCTCTGTCCTCCTTGCTCCTGTGGGAATCATCAAAAAGATGGAGAAATTAATTAGGCATTTCTTCTAGAAAGGTGGCAAAAAAAATGATAAGATATTTTCCCTAATCAATTGGGAAACAATCACAAAACCAATTTTCGAAGGGGGATTGAATTTTAAAGATCTCAAAGCTCAAAATCTAGCTATGGGAGCCAAATTAATCTGGAAAACCATTGCTCCTAATCCAAATTGGGCTCAGATTGCATTGTGGAGGAAATACTTTAGAGGAATGAGGCTCAGATGTTTGGATCAGCCTAAAAACACATTCAGAACTCACTTCAGCACTTTCATTAACATAATTGCTCCAATGATAAAAAACTACTCACATTGGATTCCTAGAAATGGCAAGCAGATTTAGTTATGGAGTGACAGAATACTGGATCGACCACCATTGGAAGAATTGGGAGATTTTACAGAGTTAAAGAATTGGCTTGCTACGGAAAACGTCCACACCCTATGGGACATGTCACTGTGGAAAGAGGACACCTGGGTGGGTTGGAAACAACTCCATTTGCCCAATGCCTTGCACCCTGAGTGGGCAGCATTTAGATATCTTCTTCACGGGCTGGCCCCTATCCGCGCACACAGGAAGGATGTGAGGGGTTGGGGAAAAATCGGGCAAGATATACTATCACACAGGGATACACCAAGTGTCTTGAGTTCCCTCACGTGCCTCCCAACCCTGCCCCTTGGGTAGGCATATGGAATTTCCCCTCTATTCCTAAAATAGATCATTTCTGTTGGATCCTCTGTCACCAAAAAATTCTCACTAAGGACAGACTCCAGAAAAGAGGATTCAATCAACCTTCCATATGCATTCTTTGCAAGGCAAACTCAGAAACTAACCTTCATCTCATGATTGAATGCAACTTTACAATCTGTATTTGGTAGGAGTTGCTAGACCCTTGGAATTATGATTTCATTTTTCCTACATCTGTTTAGGATTTGTTAGCAGGTTGGATGGCTAGATATCTAGGCGCACAACCAAAAAAAAAAATCGATTAGGATAGCTTGGAGTGCACTACCAAAATTCATCAGCTGGTAGGTATGGTTGGAAAGGAATAGGAGGATATTTCGGAGCAAATATTAGGACCACATAATAGTAGCCAACACAGTGAAATGCCAACTAAGCAGTGGCTGGAAGACATAGGAGATGACTCAAATCTCAGCAAACAAGACCGAGATCTAGGGGATGTCCTTAAGTTTAAATTTCATAAGCCAAGAAGCTCTCCTCCAACTCTCGAAGATTGGAAAATTAGGAAAAATGAGTAAGATTTTCAGGCTTTGCTACCCATTCAACCAATTCCCTCTCTATTCTTTGATGGGGTAACAAAAGGGAATCCAGGGAAGGCCAGTGATGGAGGACACATTAATATGCGAGACATCATATCCCCACACAATTTCGCCTGGGGCCTATGCCATACATCTAGCATACAAGCTGAGGCATTGGCCCTCTTACAAGGAGTAAACTTCCCCAAAGAGCTGGGAATTGAAGAAGCAAATGTCTTTGGAGACTCCCAAGTAATTGTAAAAGCAGTGGTGACCAACTCCAACCCAGCAGATCTGCAACTAGCAAGGTTAATTACAAGGATTAAAAGCATGTCAAAGTCTCTACACTTGAATTATTTTCATGTACTGATGACACATAATAAAGCAGCAGACATTCATGAAAACAGGGTCGTTGACTTAGAGGCTAGAACTATTCTCAAAAATAAGGAAATCATGTGGGGCCCGTAAAGAGCCATGTTTTACTGCTTTCCTTTACAATTGTTCGTTTGTATCTTTCAGCTTGGACAATTAGCAGCAAAAGTGCACTTCAATAATTGTAAAAAGAGGAAGTTGATAAGAGCAAGAGGCAATTCCCATTTGGTAGAAAGGCATGCTGAAAATTGCTCCTCCCTTTGTAACCGATTATGTGGCCATTAGCCAAGCACTTAATGAAATCCTATAACCGTTCTTATATACAAAAAAAAAATTGGCATTTGTGTATAATAATTAATACTTATTTGTCATCTTAAAATTTGCACCTAATAATGAATAATTAGGTTGAGAGGTGTTGTACCCCTCAATATATAGGACCAAGGGAGATGTTGCCACATTGGAATTAAATAATATTATAACTAAAATTCAAACAAAGATATGGGGAGCTTGACAATTCTCGATTCTCTTCTCTGGTGGTTGTTAGGGGTCATAGGATGAACTATGAGTTTTTAATAGATGTGGCTTTCAGGATGTTGCATATATATCGAGAAGTTTTTAGCTCTTGATTAACCATTTATTTTGAAAATTCAAGCATAAATCAAACTATATTAAAAATAATAGTAACAAAATTATTTAAGTTTATGTTTGGACATTATTTTTTCAATGAAACATAATCATGTGAAGAAGTTTCCCCATATTTAGTACAACATGATAAATCCATAATTAGAAATTGATTTTTTCCAACCATAATTTTTAAAGTTATATAGTTAAATTTTAAATATTGTAAAACAACACAAGATATTTAGAGAATTTATGTGAATATATAGATTACAACATCCTAAAGAATAATTGGTCATTTGCCTCTAATAATTAATAATTATTTGTCATCTTAAAAGTTGTTGCTAAGAGTTAATAATTGGGTTGAGAGTGTTATACCTCTTATTATATGGGTATAGGGGAGATGATGCCACATTAGCATTAAACAACATTATATTATGAATTCAAATGAAAATATAGTGAGATTGTCAATTCTCGGTTCCTGTTTCTTGTGGCCTTTAGACGTATCAATCATACATGAAATATGAGTTTCTAATTGATGTTGCTTCCAGTATGTTTCATATGTGTGGGGAAGTTGCAACCACTTTTTTTGAAAAAAAAAATCAAACTACATTAAAAATAACAAGGCTAATAGTGGCTATGCTACATAGTCCCTACCTCTATTGCTATAGTTATTTAATTTATTAAAGGTTGTGGATAGTGTGAGAACTTTTTTTTAGGTTGAAAGCAAAAATATTTTCTCATAACGAAAGCACTCCTCACAAAGAATTATTTATGCACAAAGTTCCCTCCACAAGCTTCAACGATAGCTTAATTGACATGAAACATTCTATGAAATTTTTGAAGAGAGGTATGCCTTTGGAAATTGTGATATTTTTATAAATATTGTTTGTAGTAGTTTTGCAGATAAGTTGATTGTGCAAAGACATGTGTCTTCTCAGCACTCCTACACAACCATTCAATCACTTTGTGTAATTATGTTTTAAATAATTATAACATATAGTTTAAAGTTAGATTCACTTAAGTTGTACAACTACAATTTTTAATAATTTGAATATATAGTTTTATTTATGTTTTCGAAGTTAAATAAGACCATGAGGGAACTATTTTTAGTGTTAAACATCAACATATTAAATGATCAGTTAAAATGTATAACCATGTAAAGTTCATTACTAGTTACTAGTAGGTGGATATTATAACCATTATGAAGAGACATTCATTGTGCATAGGTTTTGATTGTGATAGTTCTTACCTCATACCTCCACACAAAACTTATGTCCACATGATAAAAGCCTCCACATAGAACTTATATTTTCATAGGTGCAAGACTTTCACAATAATTTATGATATTACCCTTCTGTTTTCAGTTGTATTAAAAAGTATCCATTCATTAATACTAGTAAGTACAGTTAGGATGGTCAATGAGTAAGCTATAAAATATAGTCATTGGCTTTGTGCGATGTGTACAATTCTACATGTCTATTGCGGAAGTGTGGAGATGCAAAATTAAGCTTCTTCCTCCGCACTTCACAGTATGTATCAACAATATGACAATTATGCAATGCACATGAAACAAAAGATTGTGCTTCGGAAGAAAGAAATGGTAAATTGTATTAAAGTAGAGCCATGCACTAAAAATATACAAAATATTTGCAAGAATCAATTACATATGCAAATAAATTGACCAAGAAAATAAAAGAATGCAAAGGGTTTCAATCTAGTCAATTTACCTCACAAATATAATCTTCAAATCCATGAAATAAGCTTATAAAATACATATATCTATAATCTTGGAGATGACCCCGATAAATGGAACTAAAAAATCTAAATTCCAAATCTTGAAAACATGACAACATAAAGAACATACCCTTGGGCTGGAATGCTGCTATCTAGTTCATGATGATAGTGCATTTCATTTTCCTAACATTGCATTTAGTGAAAAATTCTATACATGCCTCACATATTTCTGAATTTATGTTTTGGAGATGATCGTGCAAGTTACATGCAAAGATCGCTCTTCAAAGGATGATGAGAATTTTGAAGAGAAAATGGAAGCCAAGTTCTACCTGTAGCCCATGGATAGAGAATTTTCATTTCCACATCTCAAATAATATACATTCGACATAGTTTATGAGGAAGTAATTATTAGTTTAGTTTATGGATTGGAGCGTGGACTTACACATCTCATCTAATGGAGATTGGTCGTAGACTTTTGCAATTGCTCCCCATTAGGATAACTACCCTAAGTTTAACTGGTGGGCTCTCCATACCTCTTCCATATGCTCTCAGCTCTGGTAGAGTTTTCCTTTCTTTTGCTACTACAGGCAGTCATTTAATTTTTATTTTTCACCGAGCAGTTTCTTATGGAGTAATTTTGCATCTAGTGATATTTACGGTAAAGCGAGGGGTATATATATATATATATACACACACACACACACATATATATAGTCATGCTTCTCTTCATAATTTTTGGCTCTTTTCTATTGTTCTTGCAATTTTTCGCTCAAGTTGTAGCAAATTCAACAAGGTACGCCTTGCTTACTTATATAGGACACATTGGTTTATATTATATGTGTGTGTGTGTGTGTTGTGTGTTGTCTATTATATACACACACACACATATATGTATATGTATATGTATATGTACTATTATATATATATATGTTATATATATGTATATATGTATTATGTATATATGTATATATTTATATATATATGTATATTTATGTCATATATATATATATTATATATATATATTATATATATATATATATTATATATATATAGTCATGCTTCTTTCTAAGTTTTTTGTTCTTTCCTTCATCACTTTTGGCTCTTTTCTATTTGTTCCTGTAATTTTCCTCCTCAGGACGAGTATGGGTTAGATACAAAATTGTTGACAACATAGCAAAGAAGTAGTGGCTAATTCAAAGAGCACCTGCATGAAAGAAAAAGATCTACATCATCGAGTTTTATCTAGCAGAGAACATACAAATTTCATATTTTTTGTTAGAATTTATAGGGTAAGTTCCTCAGACAGAACACCAAAAGGATACCGCTGACAAAAACATCACAGATCAATACACCAGTATTTTGACGTGCTTAAAACCCTCGAAGAGGGAAACAGTCCACGGCATGTGCCAACGTGGCCACTACAGGCAATTTCTTAATAAAAGAATGAAAATTTACATAAGCTTCTCTCATGCACAATTAACCTACAAATGACCCTCCATGCGCTTTAAATAGAATTCATGGACCAATCAGGTGTCAAGCCACGGATCAAGTGTCGGTAATACCGAGGAGACAATGAACCATTGGATCACTACATATCGTGACCGTCAGATTGTAAGTTACAAATGTACATAGTAAAGAAACACACTTTACCTAACTCTATACTAGACCAGGTTATACTTAACTATTCCTATGTGTTGGAATATCCTAACATCCCCCCTTAAGAAGAACTTGGGATAGGAATGAAGGATTTAAAAATATGACACAATAGAAGGAAGGAGGCATTAGAGCCTATCCGCCCTTAGTGACAACTTCCTGAACTCCAACCATAAATCAAAGTTTAGTAAACTTCACCTCTGTGAGAGCCTTTGTAAAGATGTCTGCAACTTGATCATCTGTTGAACAATATTGCACTTCAAGAACATGGTCACGAATGAGCTTTCTGATGAAGTGCATGTGTAGTTCAATGTGTTTGCTACGCTGATGTTGAACTAGATCTTTGCACAGCTAAATGGTAGTTTGATTATCACACCAAAGTGTAGTCGGATGTTGTTTCTGAAAGCCAAACTCTGATAGGATCTCACGAAGCCACAAGGCTTCCTTACTAGATTCTACAACACCACAATACTCTGCTTCTGCTGAAGAAAGAGAAATGGCAGCTTGTTTCTTGCAAGCCCATGTAATAGGTCTTGAACCAAGAGTGAACACATAACCAGCAGTAGACTTCCGATCAT